>VDFB02164635.1:379506-393153 GCA_007258455.2 Sequoia sempervirens | reverse complement strand
ATCATCATCATCATCATCCCTATCCTTATGCTTACTCTTCCATAATTCCTTCACACGTTCAAATTGCTCCTCTTATTGCATCATCCACCGAATTTCTTCCTCTTGCTTTTTCCTTTCCATCTAAATCCTTCATTCTTCATCAACTTTTTGTTCTGCTTCATCAGCCAAGACAAGTTGGCATGCTACTTTAATTGTTTCTTTTTCTTTAAGCCAACGATTTGTTTTCAATTCCATGTTTCTAGACATACATAAAGTATTTGATGAGTTCTATCCACCTTAAGTGCATCCCCAATCAATTCTAGGCTTAGTTGGATCTCATTTCAAGCTTGAGCCATGGTTGCAAGACATAGACATGCATCCACATAATTAGGAAACTTGAACAATTTTAGCTTGTATAAAAGATTTGGTTTTTCAGTATCAAGTAGTTGTTCAAACAACCTAGCAAGATTAAATAGTGTTGTGACTTTATCCCATGGTAACTCAAGTGAAACATCACCTTCTTCTAGTCGATGGAAGAATTCCATATCCTTAAAGCGCACAGAAAAAACTATAGAATTGGCACTAGGGATTTTATTTATGAATTCAACCCAAATGTCATTTCCTAATGCCTCCAGAATTGGCACTGGGGCTTTTATTCATGAATTCAAACCATATTCCATTTCCTAATGCCTCCATGAATATTTGTTGAGCCAACTCTAGTTCATCACACTCAAAATGAAGAACACCAATATTGTTTAACAATTCAATGGGTACTTCTTCTCTGCTCTTCTTCAAAAGAGACTTTGTTGCCTTAAGAGAATCTAAGGCTGCACTTGGGTTTGTTGATATTAAGAACTCACCCATCTTGATAAATGCATGGGCATCACGTGGAACTATGTGAGTTGCCTTTCTTAAAAATTTCAAAGCCTTCTCAATCTGCCCTTACTAAGAATATATGGGGTCTACAACTTTTAAGCTCTCACAGTTCTCAGAGTGGATCTCCAGAACCTTTTCAAAATTTGAAAGAGAACTCTTAAGATCTCCCAGCTTCAATTGAACCTATCCACAAAATCTTGTGGCCTTTGGCTTTCCTTGACTGATGCCATGTAGTAACAATTAGTGGTTTCATAATCACCTTTACTATGATAATATTGTGCAAGATTATAATATGAATGAGATTTCATGAGAGGGTGGTCAGTTGAAACAAGAGTTGTCTCAGTCAACTAGTCCACAAGAAAATGCTGCCCTGTGAAGAAAAAATGGTTTTCTAAATGATTCAATGCCATTACACAATACAAGTATAATTCAAAGGCTCTACACATCTTTTCCATTCCTTCATGAACACTACCTTTTTCACTAACTGTGAGAATCCTACAATTAAAAAATGCACAAAATTGACCACAAAGATTTTTCCCCATTTCAAACAACAAAATTGCCAAAAAAATGTGTTTAAAACCTGCAAATAAAATCATATTGATTTTCACACCAAAAAAAACCATGAGACCATAGATTTTTGCTTACTCTTATGCTTTGATAGATTTTTTCCAAGCATCCATAGCTTGTTTAAAATCACCTGTTTTAGGCTTTTAGCCATAGCAGCAAGGCAGTGAACTGTTTGATAAAATGCTTTGGTAGACATGTATGAAACATGTGGTAGCATGGACAAGACAATGAATTTTCGAAAAAATGCCTCAAAGAAATGTAGTCACATGGTGATGGAATGTCATGGAAAATGCCATGACAAGTGAATTGTTATGGATTGTCATGGCATTCCATCACCATGAGACCACATTTCTTTGAGGCATTTTTTCAACTAGTTCACTGCCTTGTCTATGTTATTGCTTACTATTATGCTTTGATAGATTTTTTCCAAGCATCCTATAGCTTGTTTGAAATCACTTGTTTTAGGATTTTAGCCATAGCAACAAGGCAGTGAATTGTTCGATAAAATGCTTTGGTAGACAATATGTATGAAAAATGTGGTAGCATAAACAAGGCAGTGAACTATTTGAAAAAATGCCCCAAAGAAATGTGGTCTCATGGAATTCCATGATAAGAAAATGCAATTGGTAGCTGCTCCTAGTTATTAGTTATGCAATGTGAAGTAATTGCATAACTACTTAGGTTGAATTTGTAAAAACTATATTGTAATTGAGATTTTGTCATCTATCAACAACTAGTTATTAGTTATGCAATGTGAAGTAATGCTTTGAGTTTGCAATATGCGCAATGCAATATAATCAGCAATGCAGATGAATATGAACAAATAATTGATATCAATTCATAATATACCCCTATATTCCAATCTAAAATACATAAAAAAATCCAATCATACACAGTATTATCAACAAATAATTGAGACCAAAATTTGAGCACCAAATTAAATCTTCTTGTTTATTGATTACTTCAAATAGATATTGTATACACCTAAAATCGGTCATCACCTTTAATTAATTAAATACTAGTTATTTAATTAATATTTCAACTACGTATAAATAAGCTCAATTTATTTATATTGTTCATTTTCTAAATTCTCCAAATCTAAAACATATTCTTCTAAATTAATTAAATAAAAAAATTCTATAAGATTGTTTTATTTGATTAATCTTCACTAATCTCGATTAGGAATTTGAGCACATGTCTACAACTTTTTGTGCCACCTCACCAAGGTCACATGAAATTAAATAACTCTATTTTTTAATTAGAATTATCTTCAACTTGTTTTAAAAAGCACATGGCTCATTCCTCACACACTTCCACCAATTTGAAAAGCACACTGTCTTTTCTTCCCACACTTAAGTCTTCCATCCAAATGGCATGTTGCCCATTGGTTAAGAGATTCTTCCATCCATATGCCATGTTGTCTTTGGTCAAGGGGACAACATCTTGATTCTCTCCATCTCCACCATCCATTCTTCTTGTTTGAATCTGGACTGTCAATTATTGCCACCTCACTATATGCTTGGACAAGGCTATAAATACAACCCTTGGGCATTGTATTTTGCATCCACATTTGAAGTAAAGTTATCATGCAGGTTTATCGTTTGAGCTTGGGAGCATTATGGAGTCTTATAGTTACATTTTGTTTTATGTTTGATTTTAGCTTTACATGTTAGGATCATATTGCTTCATAGTTGCATTTTATGTCCTCCATTGCATCATAGCTGCATTTTAGATTAGCATCTCAATAATTGGCATTTGAGCATATGAAGTATCATTTTAGTTTTCCATAGTTTGCATTTGAGCATATGTTGAATCATATATAGAGTCATATAGATCACTACCATAGTATCCACCATTGTTTTTCCATTCATCATAAACACCATCATCTATTCATCATGGCATCCGGTCCTTTCCATCTATAGTTGTACATGTAGAACTTAATTGGTAAAAGGTGAGCACCTAGGGAAAACACTGTGGGCATTTAGGGAAGTCTAGGATGGCCTTCTTTTGTTTGATGCTTATCAAGAAGCGTTTCCATGCTACCTCCACGAGTCGGCGATAGTTTTAGGGGATGTGTTTGACTTCTAGATGGAAGTTGTAGCGAGCGATGAGTTTGAACTCGGTTCTGGTCTGGGACTTTCACCTGTGCCGAAAACAATGCTTTGCTAACCTGCCAAATTTTTATTTTACCCGCTGTTCCACCAAGTAGCCAATTCTAACGGTAAACGAGCCAAAAATTCTCTGGTACAGCCAGACTGGTGACGCAGCCTTTGCATTCCGCCAAGCGCCAGTATGCCAAAGTTACTTTCTATTCCTTGCCTCGTTAAAGCCCTACCCAACCGGAACTGCCACCGTTTCATGTAGTACGTAACTCTTAAGCGGCTTCAAATCGTAGCCTCAGCCCCGGACCCGATTTTCAATCATTGTTTGTAAATAGTTGGCTTTAACTCTGTTGTTGGTCTGAACCAAACAGCCTGTAAAGAATGGAGTGCTAGATCACTTTCCCACTGTACAAATTGTACGACCCTTTAAGAATAGTGACTAGACTCCATGTGTGTAAATATGGTAGGATGTAGGGTTTGTGTGAGCATAGGAACTGTTAGCAAAGTCTTGCCCTAGGCGAGCCAGGAAGAGTCGGGCTAGGGAAGACAAGGAGTAAAGAGCACATAACTTGCAGGGGTGATAAGTTTTTGATAATTTTCCTTTTGGAGAAGGTATATGTGAGTCTTTCCAAGACCTGGTGGTCAGGAGGAAGCTCCATCAATCCATTTGGTGTGAGAAATTCTTGACAGTTTGGTAGCGGCCAGGAAAAGGCCTAAAAACCCTAGTTTTTGTCCATTTCAAGTGGAGGCGTTGTACGGACAATGAAGGGCTAAGACCTAAAAAATATTTGAGAGGTGGAAAAATGAACCAGGAACCCCAAGGAAAGATTGGGGTGTTCTTTAGAAGGAATTGAGATTAAGCCTATTTTCTTAGAGGAAAAGGCCTAATTGGGGCTTTAGGGATAGTAGCCTTTTTCAACCCTAAATGAGGGTTTGATGAAAGCGAAGAAAAGGTGGAGTATGGTGAACCTTCAAAAACCCTATAAGGATGCTTTGAAGCTATTGGAGACACCTCTACACCCCTGAAAAGTTCTAATTGAGTGTTGAGGCTAGGTTAGCCTTCAGGGTAGATTAAGGGCTAAGGAAGAGTTGGAGACATTGCACCAAGATTGACTTGGTTGGTTGAATGGTGATGGTAGTGGGGTTGGACAGGAGAACCATGGGTACCTAAACATGAGAAGGGGCCTATAGGTCAAGGTGGTGAAGCAAAACACCAAGGAGGTCTTGCAAGCAAGACTTAGAGCAGGAATCTATGATTGATTCCTCCAACACCTTCCCCATCAGATTGGTATCAGAGCAAGCAAAAGATTTGGGATTGACCATTGTATGTCTGAGATTGAGTCTAGTGGTTCTACCATCATGGTGACAAATGCAGAATTGGCCAAGATGGTTGAAGAGCAGGAGGAAGACAATAAGCTATTGAGGGAAAGAATAGCCCAACTTGAGCAAGTAGTGAGGAACGTGCAATTTGAAGGAAGAGTACCAAAGGAAGAAGAGGTTGCAGAGGAAGACAAGACCCCTGAACCTGACCCTATTTTGAAAGAAGATCCTTTCTTGAAGGCATTGAAAGCTTTGAGTGGAAAAGCACTTGAAGTTATACCACTATTTAGTGGAAAAATGAAAGCTGATCTAGTCATGGATTGGATAGAGGGGATGGAAAACCATCTTAAGTGTGATGGAGTCACTGAAGCACATAAGGTAAAGGTGGCCAGATCAAGATTAAGAGGTTCTACCTTGACATGGTGGAAGTTCATTCAGACAGAGAGGGAAAAGGAAGGCAAGCAACCTATCTCTACTTGGAAGGGAATGGTTGCAAAAGTGAGGGAAACATACATGCCAGATGATTATGAGATTTAGTTGCACAAGAAAAGACAAAGCTTGATGCAAAGAGACCAAGATGTGAACACTTATACTGAAGAGTTTCAAAAAACTTTGTATGAGGTCTAATGTGACAGAGGATGAAAGTTTTAAGGTGGCTAGATACCTTAACAATTTGAAGTGGAACATTCAAGAGGAGATGACTCTTCTAATTCCCAAGACAGTGCACCAATGCTATCAATTGGCTAATATTGAAGAGAGGAGTAAGAGGAAACAAGAACAGGCTTCTAAGAGTAGAGGTAAAGGAAGAGATCAAAGAGGAAATAGAGGTGGATATCAAGGTAGAGGGACTAAATAAAGAAACCAAGGAGAGTCTAACTCACTGAGCATGGAAGTGAGACACCTTCTAGAGGAGGGTATAACAGAGGTAGAGGACCTCAAGTAGGCTCAAATAGAGGAAGAGAAGCAGGCAGAAGTGGCTCATACTTTGCCACTATGAAGTGTTATAACTGTGGTCAAGTAGGTCATCCAGCTTATAGGTGCCCGAAGAAATCATCTTCATCAAATACTAAGAAGAGAGTGGCATATGCTCAAGAAGACACCATGAGTGTCAAATCACCAGAGGTTAGTCACATTGAATCAGAAGTGGGGGAGAATCTGATGTTTAGTAGAGTTTTGATTAGACAACTGGCCAAGGAAGAGCCAAGGCAAAGAAGAGCCTTATTTAGAGTGAGATGCAAAATACTTGGGAAATTATGCAAGGTTATTGTGGATTCAAGTTCAACTGATAACATCATATTTGAGGAGGTAGTAAGGAAGTTAAAATTAGAGAAAGTACCCCACACCAATCCCTACAAAGTGACATGGTTGAACAAAGGACAAAGTGTTCTTGTCAATGAGCAGACAACGGTGGAGTTCTCCATTGGAGGGTACAAGGATAAGTTGATTTGTGATGTTTTACCCATGGATGCATGCCATCTTCTATTGGGCAGACCATGGCAGTATGATAGAGGTGCCATCTATGATGGAAAGGAAAATACTATTTCATTCAAGAAGGATGGAAAGACATTTCATTTGCAGTCACTGTCAGATGAGGAAGAAGGATAGTTAAAGACCCCTAGTGTCTTATTAAGCAGTGGCAAGGAGTTCCTTAACACTCTACATCAAGGAGGTGAAGGATATGTGGTTATGATGTAGACTAAGGAGAAAGATCAGACTGAGAAGACAGTCATACCAGAAGCAGTCCAGAAGTTACTTGGGAAGTATAAGGACATAGTCAGTGATGGTACACTTGCAACTTTACCTCCAAAGAGAGCCATTAGCCATCAAATTGACTTCATACCAAGAGCTTCATTGCCAAATAAAGAAGCTTATAAGCTTACACCGGATCAAAACCTAGAGGTAGCTAGACAAGTGCAGGAGTTGTTAGATCAAGGCTTGATTAGGAAGAGCATCAGCCCATGTGCAGTACCAGTGGTCTTAGCAACCAAGAAAGGTGGTAAGTGGAGGTTATGCACTAATTCAAGAGCAATAAATAGAATCACAATCAGGTATAGGTTCCCTATTCCTAGGATTGAGGACTTGATGGATTGTCTTGGAGGAGCTCAGTATTTTACCAAGTTGGATCTCAAAAGTGGATATCACCATATCAGAATCAAGGATGGAGATGAGTGGAAAACAACCTTTAAGACAAATGATGGGTTGTATGAGTGGAGAGTTATGCCATTTGGCCTCTCTAATTCCCCTAGCACATTCATGAGGCTCATGAATGAGGTGCTCAAAGACTTTACAGGGATATTTGTGGTGGTATACCTTTATGATATACTCATCTTTAGTAAGACAGCAGAAGAACACCTAAAGAATGTGGAGTTGGTTCTTAGAAGATTGCAAGAAGAGAAGTTAGCCATCAATCTAGAGAAATGTGAGTTCTTCAAATAGGAGCTTGTGTATTTGGGGTTTGTAGTATCCCAAGGATCATTGAAGATGGATCCAAGCAAGGTGGAAACCATCCTAAATTGGCCTACACCAACCACAGGGACAGAGGTAAGAATTTTTCATGGATTAGCTTAGCTTTATAAGAATTTAATAAGAAATTTTAGTGGCATATGTGCACCAGTCCTAGATACAACCAAAGGAGGCTTAAAGACTAAGTTTAAGTGGACTCAAGAAGCTGAGAAAGGGTTTGAGAAACTGAAACAAGAAGTGGCAACTCAACCTATTATGTTATTACCTAGTTTTGACAAGTTGTTTACTATGGAATGTGATGCTAGTGGAGTTGCAGTGGGAGGAGTGCTAAGCCAAGAAGGCAGGCCTATAGCTTTCTTTAGTGAAAATCTCAATGAAGCTAAACATAAGTATTCTACTTATGATTTGGAATTATATGCTTTAGTGTAGTCACTTAGGAAGTGGAGGCATTATCTCCTACCCAAAGAGTTTGTGGTGTTTACTGGTAATCAAGCACTTAGTTACATCAACACTCAAGAGAAATTGAGCAATAGACATTTGAAGTGGATGGAGTATCTTCAAGCTTTCACTTTCACCATCAAGCACAAGAAGGGATAGTTGAACAAGGTGGTAGATGCACTAAGCAAGAGATTGTTGACAGTGCAAGAGATACAACTAAAGAGCATTGGGATAGAGAGTTTCAAGGATCTCTATGGTGAAGATGAAGACTTCTCGGAAGCATACAAGGTATGTTCTGACTTTGAGAATCATTTTCATAGTCAATATTCAGAGTATACTTTGCAAAGTGGATTTTTATTCAAGGGCAATCAGTTGTGTGTGCCAAAAGGTTCTATGAGAGAGAATCTTATACAAGAAAAACACAATGGTAGTCTTAGTGGTCATTTTGGCATCAACAAGACAATGGAACTAGTGCAAAGATTCTACTATTGGCCCAAGTTGCCAAGGGATGTCAGAAGGTATGTGGAGCAGTGTGTAGTTTGTATGAAAGCCAAAGGGGGAGCTAGTAATGCAGGTTTGTATCAACCTCTACCCATTCCCAATAGACCATGGGAGTGTGTTAGCATGGATTTTGTTGTAGGACTCCCTAAGACTAAGACAGGGTTTGATAGTGTCTATGTGGTGGTAGATAGATTCAGCAAGATGAGTCACTTTATCCCTTGCAAAACCACTCATGATGCTAGTTACATTGCTCATCTTTTCTTCAAGGAAATTGTAAGGATCCATGGATTGTTGTTGAGCATTGTATCAGACAAGGATGTGAAGTTTATGAGTCATTTTTGGAAGACTTTATGGCGAAGATTAGGCACCAACCTGTCTTTTGGATCAGCTTACCATCCTCAGACTAATGGACAAACTGAGGTGGTTAATAGAGTGTTAGGTAACCTTCTCAGATGCCTAACCAAGGAGTATGGACAGACATGGGACCTGGTCATATCACAGGCTGAGTATGCATACAATGACAGTGTGAACAGGACTACAAGGAAGAGTCCTTTTGAAATAGTGTATGGGATGCACCCAAGAGGTGTGTGTGAGATTAGAGACCTAGGAGCTATGGAGCATAGGAGTGGACATGCAGAGGACTTCACTCAGACCATGAAGGAGATTCAGGAGCAGGTAAAGACGACAATCACCGAGGCTACACAAAAGTTGAAGGATAAGGTAGATTTGTCAAGAAAATATTTGCAATTTGTAGTAGGAGACTATGTCATGGCTCACCTCAACAAATCCAGGTTGTAGAAGGGTACATCAACCAAATTGCAGATGAAAAGAGTGGGACCATGCAAGGTGTTATCCAAGTATGGAAAAAATGCATACAAGGTGGAGTTACCTGCAGGTTTAGGGATTTCACCAGTGTTCAATGTAGCTGATTTGATCAGGTATAAGGGATCAATCAATGACTTATATCAGAACAGTAGGGATATCTTCAAGGATGTAAGAAACATAGCCTTACCTACTCCAGACAAGCTACAAGCAAAAAGGATCTTGGAGTCAAGAGTGAAGAAATCTACAAGGCATAAGGTGTACATGGAGCATCTTATCAAGTGGAAGGACAAGCCATAATTTGAGGCTACTTGGGTAGATGAAACTTAGTTTAAGAAGCAAGGCATTGATGTGTCACTGATCTCTCCTCACATTCCTTAGTGTTTGTGCAGAGAGGGGGAGAATGGTGCAGGAGCACCTAGGAAACACTAGGCATTTAGGAAGTCTAGGATGCATTTATTTTGTTTGATGTTTATCATGAAGATCATGTTTACCATTGAGTTGTGAAGATAGTTTAGGGATGTGTTTGATCTCTAGGATAGAAGTTGTGAAAGGATGGATGAGTTTAGAATCTCATCTTAATTTTCTAGAATTTGGCAAAAGTTGAAAAAAACACAGTGTGTTTTACAACTTTGCCACTTGATAACTTACATGTCCGACCAAGAGAGAATAAATGATTGAGGAACCATATTTAAGGTGGGCCTTGACCTGAGAGCAAGGTTGGAAGCATCTTTGTTATGATTGCAGTTCTTGAGATCAAGAAAAATAATGTTTTTGTGTGTTATTTCTAATTTTTGCTTCAAAGAAGAGTTTTAATGAATTGAAATTGTTACTGTGTTTTATGGAGGATGTAATTTAGTGTTTACTCAAGCTTATTGTGCCATCTTTTATTCTTTTGGATTTGTTTTCAATCATTGTTTGTAAATAGTTGGCTTTAACTCTGTTGCTGGTATGAACCAGACAACCTGTAAAGAATGGAGTGTTAGACCACTTTCCCACTGTACAAATTGTGCGGCCCTTTGGGAATAGTGACTAGACTCCATCTGTGTAAATATGGTAGGATGTAGGGTTTGCGTGAGCATAGGAATTGTTAGCAAAGTCTTGCCCTAGGTGAGCCAGGAAGAGTCCGGCTAGGGAAGACAAGGAGTGCAAAGCACATAACTTGTAGGGGTGATAAGTTTTTTATAATTTTCCTTTTGGAGAAGGTATATGTGATTCTTTCCAAGACCTGGTGGTCAAGAGGAAGCTCCATCAATCCATTTGGTGTGAGAAATGCTTGACAGTTTGGTAGCATCCAGGAAGAGGCCTAAAAACCCTAGTTTTTGTCCATTTCAAGTGGAGGGGTTGTACGGACAGTGAAGGGCTAAGACCTCAAAATTATTTGAGAGGTGGAAAAATGAACCAGGAACCCCAAGGAAAGATTGGGGTGTTCTTTAGAAGGAATTGAGATTAAGCCTATTTTCTCAGAGGAAAAGGCCTAATTGGGGCTCTAGGGCTAGTAGCCTTTTTCAACCCTAAATGAGGGTTTGATGAAAGCGATGAAAAGGTGGAGTATGGTGAACCTTCAAGAACCCTAGAAGGATTGTTTGAAGCTATTGGAGACACCTCTACACCCCTGAAAAGTTCTAATTAAGTGTTGAGGTTAGGTTAGCCTTCAGGGTAGATTAAGGGCTAAGGAAGAGTTGGAGACATTGCACCAAGATTGACTTGGTTGGTTGAATGGTGATGGTAGTGGGGTTGGCTAGGAGAACCATGGGTACCTAAACATGAGAAGGGGCCTATAGGTCAAGGTGGTGAAGCAAAACACCAAGGAGGTCTTGCAAGCAAGACTTAGAGCAGGAATCTGTGATTGATTCGTCCAACCCCTTCACCATCAATTGGCTTGCATTTTGAATAGTAATAATGTTTCTTAAGTGTCATTCTAATATCCTTTGTGCACATAGAAATATGAGGGCCAAAGGGTTAAAGGAATCATTAAGAATAGAGGACAATGAGACGTTCTTGAAAGATTCATTAAATTGTAATTTAGAGTAGCTTCTTTGCTTTGACTCTTTAATATAATTCATTTCATTAAGGTTTGTGTTGATACTAACTTTACACATTTCACACACGCACATATATTATAATATAACATAAGTCTCCTCATATATGTTTCTATAAATTCCTATGGTGATGATATCAAAATTCGGTCTTGGTTTCTCTTTTATAAGAGAAGCTTCAAGCTTCATACTATTACAAAATATGGCATCTTTTCAAAATTCATGCCTCTTCATATAAACTAAACTAAACATTAGTTTTTCTTAAAACATAAAATAGAGAAATTAGGTAACTAATGAAGTTCGTAGCACTCATGACACCATAGTTTGTTAATATTCGTAAGGAACCTGTGATCACTGAAGACCTATTCAAGGTCCTTTCTCCACATTAGTGTATCTGAATGTGCAGTTCTTCCACTGTGATAGCCCCAAGGCTTATTGTTCGGGGGAAGGACCCAAATACTTTTGCTCCCACTAGTACACTGTATAATCATGTGGCCATTTGTATTCTTGAATTTTCAATATATTTGTGATGCAAACAAGGTAGTCCAAGCTCTCTTCCAAATTCAAAATGACCAAACACAATCAAGAAACAACTTCTTGCAACATAAATCCCTTGACTTAATCACCCACTTTAGGCTTGTAGTCCTAAAATTCAAGCAATGTAGATATATTTTAGAGAAGGTCATGTAATGGCCTCTCAAACTCCAAAAAGGTTCACTACAGACTCCCAAACAACATATCCAAAGTTTCCATGGGGCTTCTTTGGCCCAACACCAATAACCAATAACCTGCCCTCCTCCAAGGCTAGTCAGTTAGCCCTAATTTACAAAGGAGGTCCCTCTTAAAGACTCTATTTTCACTCCAAACCAATGGAAAGTCATTTGATATGTTATAAAACAACAAAATCCATGATTAGTTCTCAAACACAAACATTCTAAAGTGTTGTCTTAGCAAACCCTCCTTTTACATGCTAAAACCCAAGGGTTTATTGAAAGTCATATGCCCAAGCCTTTCTAGACCCCCACAAAGCATAAAAAAAATTCCAAATAACCTTCACAAACTTAAAATTTCATTAGATCAACAAGTTCTTCATCATTTTGACAAACCCTATCATCTAGCCTTCAAATTCACAAGGAAATTTGACTTTTCCAGCCGTAGGACATCACCCCTTTTTACTCAACTCATTTCTCTTGACCTTCCAACCTATGCAAACACCTACCATACCATTTTTATTTCCATTCCTCCAAGTAACATTCCATAACAGTAGGAGGAATGGCCTACTTCATAATTAAACTACAACAGAGCACTTATTGGCTTGTCACAGGCAGTTTTCAGTAAACTAAGGAGTTCTCCCTCCAAAGTTGATATCAGGCTCTCAAAAATGATGCAAAGGAAATATAAAATGTTCCACTACAAAATGATATGAAATTTAGAACATAATAATGGTTGTATGGTTCGTACAAACCTGAAAAAGTTGAGAAAACTCAAAAATATTGATAGAAAACAAATTTTATTGTATGAGAAATCTTCAGAATAAACTCCACCAACCTTGTTTGAGCCTTTACAAGGCCCTTTATACATTTCCATTCAACTAATAACCATCAAACACCTCTAACTACCTTTGAACTACCTTGACCTTTCATATCCTCTCAAAACTATATTTTGACAACTTTTGTCTATTAGACACAAATGACCACAAAAACCCCCAAATTACATTACAAGGGTCTTTTTAGACCTTATTTGACTCCAGCATATGACCTTATGCTAGAAATTTCGATTCTTGCCTACCATGACAACATTTTACAAGATTGGTAACTTTTGGGACATCATGAACAAATTTTACCAAAAAATAGAACAAAAGACACCCAACTTGTCAAACACATCATAGAATGGTCTTGATAGACCTTATTTAGACTAAAAAAAACTCCTAGGACTCCTAACCTCTAATACTTGTCCTAAAATGTGAAAATCCATAGCTTGGTGCCCTTGCACCAATTTGCAAGGTGAATCTTCCATTAGTTGTCTAGTAATGCCCTACCATCTATGATAAACTTAGAATATCCAACATCCAACGCTATTACTCCATCCATGATTAAGTCAAAGTTGTCAAGACTCAAATAACCATCCTTTTGTATGTAAGTGATGCACTGTGGAACAATCTGACTAAATTCACTCTTCCATTCATTGAGGTCCTTCAAATGGTCATCATCTTTCAATATTTTTGGCACAAACCAGTGATTCAGAGTATGAAATGATTCTATTCTTCTTTTGACCTTTTGGTCCTCTCCTTGTATATATTGGAATTCATCTATAACTATTTTGGCCATCTACTCTATAGGTTTTAATGCTGCAAGAGCCTCAGTACTCCTTTGTAATATTTTGCACATGATTACCAATGTGTGGTGTATGGGTTGCCAGTTCTTAGAAAGGGGATCCAGTATGGGTACAATATGTGTTTTCATTTGATCAATTTCCTATGTCAATAAGTTGTAGCAATCATACACACTTTCCAACTTATCCAACATTAGCTTTATCCTAAG
>VDFB02164635.1:174771-379406 GCA_007258455.2 Sequoia sempervirens | reverse complement strand
ATGTTGTCAAATGTTTTAAAAGATGCACTAGTTCTATTTTTCAGTGCCATTGCATGTCTCTAGATTTCACACGTTTAGGAATTTATGAATGGAAAATTCATTAATGAATTTTCATTAAATTGGTTTTATAAGATTTTTAAATCATTTTAAGTTTTATTTTTGTTTATTCAACTATGTTTCTCTCTATGTGATCATTGCTTGCGGATTGAGGAGCTCTTGAAGATCCTTTTGCAAATTTATTGTTCACCGATTTAGGGTTTTTAGTCTTTCTCCTCGTCACCAGTTATTCATCATTTTTATCTCTTATTGATTTTCCATTTTTTGTGGTTTGTATGCACCATGTTATGATCTGATATCTCTTTAGTTATGTATCATTATCTTTTCTCATTTCTTTCAATTATGAAGTTGTCTATGTTTATATTCATCGTTGTATAATCTTTGCAAAACCTTTGTTGTTTTAATGAAACCATTATGTTTTCTTTCTAAACCATCATTCCACATTCGAACCCTATCCATGCTCTAATTTTTTTTTATATATCAATATCGACGGTTTTGGGTTCTTGTGCCATTGGTTTTCTTGTCTTATCAATCATGTTGATGGTCGGGGTTGAAACCTTGACTAATCTTTTTGATCAATTGATAGTTTCATTTATCCTCGAGTTTCATAATATATATTGTGGAGTTTAATTCCTACAATACACATTGTTACTAGGAATTACCCATATGCTCATCGAGGATAAAACCCCAATAAGTATTTCCTCGCCCACCAAAAAAATGTGAACCTCCCATATTTTAATACATGCAATAGCGGATTTAAATACCACCATAACATGTAGGGTGTGATGTACCTGTGATTTACAATACACAAGTTTATGTGTAACTGCGAGGAATTTCCCTACCATTATATGAAGGTTTACACCCTATATGTAACGACTGTTTTTTCTTGTCATTGCATTTTTACCTTGTTTTTCCCAAAGAAATGTATGGGTGTTGAAAAAGTGTGCCACTACATGCATGACCCTACCAACGTGTAGGGGTGTTGTTTTTCAGCACCCTTATAGTTTATTTAGTAAAATCTAAAGTGCATAAGTGCTAAAATTTAGCGCAAATGCACCAAAATGTTTGAAAACATCCAACTTCCAAGTGAAAACATGCTTACGAATGTAGTGGCGTTGTTTTTCAATGACTTAGCATATGATCTACCCAAATGCATGTAGGAGTGCCTAAACTCAACGCTCTTGCATAAAATACTCAAATTTTCACTAAATCTCGAGAATTTCAAAAAATGTTTTCCAAGCTTTTTTTCACCTATAATCGCTCAATTTTTCTACTCCATTGCTTCCATTTGCTTGCTCCATTACACTCTCTTGGATTTTTCCCACTCCCGCACTTATTCAATATGATATTTTTCTAACACTTGGGAAAATCCCTTGTCTCACTACAGTTGCAATCTTCATTCCATTACAGATATTTTCTAATAGGTTCCTCACCAAGTTATCAGCATTTCCTAGTTCGTTCAATGACAACTAAGACATATCCATCTTCAAGCAAGAAGGTCATCATGAAATACAAATACCAAGGTGTTTTCCCACCCACAGTGATTTCATCTAAAATTGATGAAATCAAGGATACGGATATAAGACATGTGGACATGGATGAATTCACCAAGACAAAAAAGAAATGGTCTCTAGACCAAGAGATGAAAGTGGTAGTTGATAGCAACATTCATTTGGTTGCTTCATTCCCAGTAGCAGGTCATTGTCCTCAATTTTTTCTACAATTGGCTTCTCATTATTTCAGAGAAGATAGGAGTGTCAGAGATTCTTTAGGCCACATGATGATGAGACTTGCTGCAGATTTCTTTGATATGGTGTTTCAAGTTCCAAATATGGAAGCCTATACAAACCTCACTATTGAGCATGCTCAAACAACTTACGACAAGGATCAGGATGCAACTAAGAAACTAATCAATACCAAGTGGTTAAAGACTCCAAGGCCTAATCTAGCAAGATGGCCTAAAAGCTTCCCCGCAGTGATTTTGTGGAAGATGTGAATGATTTAATCACTCTCCTAAGAAGGGTAAAAGGTTTTCCAACTTCTTCAACATTTAAGGAATGGATGTATGAGTATATTAAGATTATCAAGAGGAAGAAGCAACATATCTTCTGGGGTGAATAGATTAGTGACACAATCCATGATCAACTCATTTAGGTACACACTTCCTTGAAGTTCTACATGACTTCATACCTAGTGTATGTTGTAGCTACAATGAGAAAATATTTAGGCCTGACATTAGAAGGAGACAAAAGATATGTGCCCGTATATAAATATTATCCTCAAATCACCCTTCAAGGAAGTATCAAACACTTTAGAAGGGTGAATGATGCTTTCTTTGTACCATTATTGTGTATGTTTGTTCCATCACTAGAAAAGAGAAGAGTTTCAGATGAGGCATGGGAAGTAGTAAGAAAATATGGATGCATTTTCTTACAATTTCCTACTTTCACCTATCTTAGGGTTGGCTACTTTATAGGATATCCTTACATGCTGCCAAGGTATCCTACTAATAAAATTATACTAATGGAGTTATGTAGATAGGTTATTTTTGTACATAACAAGCAACAAGAAATTCATAAGCCAGGGTTTAAATTCCCTATCACCATTGGAAGGTACTCAATGCAAACAGTGTCCAAAGCTAAAGCGATAGAATTTGAATGCAAATAGTCACCCTCAAAACCTTCAATAGGAGGATGGAATTTTATTAGAGATGGATGAAGAGCAAGATAAGGAAAATTCATATGCATGTCTACCATGTTGAAGACATCTGGGTAGAATGAATGGATGATGAAGATGTCAAGAGAATGGATTCTTGTAGGCTCATTATGGGGCAAATCTCTAATATTGGCTTAGCAAATCTGCTTGTAGATATAGTGGATACCAATGATATCATAGATGTTACTTATGAGGGAAAACAAATAGAAAACACACCTTTTCCTTCCATCCAATGCTCTCAAAAGGAGGTTGTTTCAATTAAATAAAGGTTTTACCCCATCTTGTCCAACACAAACATATGGTTACAAAGTAAAGGAATTAAGCTAAATCCATTCAATACATGATCTGAAGAAGAAGACCCAAAAGAACAAGCAGGTAGGCAATAAGAACTTCATACGAAGAATAAGGAAGGTTCCCATTTCTACCGCAAGGGACCTAAAATTAAGTTTACATGCAAAGGATCTACAACACCACTCAGAAAGCAACCTGTAAAGGAGGAACCATCAACGAAAGAAGTCGAACAAGAAGAAAAAGGAAAAGCAGAAGAGGTGCAGAATTCTCCTCAAGAGAATATCCCACAAGACTCTCCACTAACCTCATCTATCACTACCACAGTGTCTTCCCCACCTCTTGTGGTAACTTCTTCCCTAGTTGTTGCAACTTTTCCTCCTCCTTCCATAGTTTTACCACCATCTACCACTTTACCATAGGTTTCTATACATATAATTCATTCATCCCCTTCCTTGGGATCAATATTTAATAATCCTGTGCAAAATGTAGAGGCTACTTCTGGTTCTCCCTCTTATATTCCTAGTTTTTCATCTCCCTCATTTGAAATTTCTTCATAGTCAGAGTTTGATTGATTCATGAATGAATCTCCACAGGATGCATCTAATGTGCATATTTTGGGTGTTGTGATGACTGAGACTCCCTCAATTGTAACTACTACTTTTGTGTCTAAAAATACATGTGTAACTCAGGAAATGGCAACAGGGCCAAAAAGTTGTATTTCACCTCTTCCCCCATGGCTTTCTACACAAACTCCTAAGAGGAAAAAGCAAGAAGTTTCTCCAAATGAGTTTTACTTTAGAGAGTTGGTTTCATCAAAGCCTAAAGGAAAAAAGAAGCCAAAGGTTCTCTCTCAGCTACATATGGATAAGTCTTGATATAAGTACACAAAGGTGGCAGAACCTCCTAAAGGTAAAAGTCACGAGGAAACTAACATAGAAGAATATACCATTACAAGAGTTGAATTGAGAGAATCACACATGCAAGTGTGAAGGAAGATGCTCAAACATCTTTGACTGCACTAATGGAGAAGTTTGACAAACTAAAGGAGACTAAGGATATGTATAAAGCAAAAGTTGAGCATCTCACTTTTGTGTTGAAAAGAATTACACAATCCTCTGAGGTTATAGAACCTATTGCAATGAGCATAGAAGAACCTTTGGTCTAGAAGGTAGAGAAGTACTATTCAAAGGGTAAGGTTATGTATGAATTTATTGACATAATGATTGAGAAGGGATCACAGCTCATGACTACCGTAGTGGAAAGAATTGCTCAAATGTCAAAGGTGATACTTGAGCTAGAAAATACATTGAATACACTTTCCATTGAACAAAAGGAGATGGAACAAAATCTTGAGTCTTGGATCCAGCTGAAGAAAGTGAAACTAAGTAAGTTAGTTGAAGTTGGCATCATCCCCAACAAAGATAAATATGTGGAGATCAAGGAGTCAATTAGGAATCACATTCATGACATCAAGAGTTTAGTCAAAGACGTGAAACAAGTCCAAGAAGACGTTGAAGAGCATTATGTGAACTTAGTGAATAGAGTTGAAGAATTACCTGGTAAGCTTCTTGATGATGATCATTCATTCCTTCCCACCAATGAGATAATCCAAGAATTTAAAGAAGCAATCCAAAAGTAGGTTGAAGATGAAGAATTTTTAGTGGCTTCTATGGACACATTGTGTGATATACAGTTAATGTTGGATAACCTCAAGACCCATCTGGGCTAATACAAAAAGGCATGTTCCTCTATAAATAATTCCATCACTAAAGCCAATACTATCATTGATTACACCTCAGGAATGGATGAATCAGTGATGCAAGAAATCTTGAAGAAATATGAGGATTTCCTAGATCAAAGCGTGGAACAATAATCTTTTTGTATTTCCAGAGTTATTTATTTTTTATTATTTTTCACATGCTTTATGTAAATAGGCATCCACATTTTTACATGTCATTTTGTACTGATGCAACTACATGTAAAAAAAACATAGTCCTAAGTCAAAAAGGATTATGTCGTTGAATTAGTCAAATTAGTTAGACTTTTTCCTAGATTAGCTCTTAGCTCTCATCTATAAATATGAGAGATCTCATTTGTATTAGGGACCTTTAATCTTTTGAAATGAAGTGTTGCCAAAATTGTATTTCAACTTTGAAACTTTGAGTTCAAATTGCATATTGATTCCAATCAAAAAAGAAGGAAAATTTGCATATCAACCTTTATTTTGGATCAAATTTGAATGAGTGAGAATGTTCTTATGTCTTTCTCTCTAATTTATCTTATTAATTGATTGGATAAGTGGTGTTTCCTTATGTGTGATTGGAGGTCATTCAAGCTAAGTTTTATAGACTTTGTGTTATATGATTTACTTGAAGATTGTGTGTGTGCTATTAATATCTTTTGGTGAACAATTGTCAAGACTTTGATCTTGAAATTATTCATTTGGTACGTGGATATTTTTGTGGCGTGGATTGAAATACTTTGTGCTCCAATTTACATCACCGGTTATTGAAGAACTCTCATTGGGAACAACAAAAATACTTTGTGCTTTTGTGTGTTTTTTGATTACATATCTTTTGGTTATACTGGTATTCTTGGATTATTCTTATGTCTAATTGAGAATATTGGGAATTACTTCTTAGGTTATTACTTGGAATTGTTTAGCATTATGAAGTAACACCATGGAACATCGTAAACATTTTTTGAAATAAGAGAAAATGATGAATGTAACACACCCCCTACATGGTTAAAATAGTGCATATATTGTAAAGTCTGGCATAGTTTACTTTTTGTTGTAGTAAGTAGTAAGAAGAGAGCCTCCCCTTTCTGAGAGGAGAGATTTATCTCATCATAAATATGGTTGAAAACCCTATTTCACAATTTTCTAAGGGATTACAAAATATTCACCCAACAATACTTCCATGAAAAAATCCTCAGAAGATGGTAATTTTGATGCTTTGTTTATTTATGTTGACACTATTAGTAATGATGCTTGGCTTACTGATTCAAGTTTCTCCTACCATATGACTCCTCACAAGGAGTGGTTTACTTCATATTCAGCTTATGTTGGGGGAGAATTTTTCCTTGGTGATAACAGCGTGAAGAATATTGTTGGTAAGGAAAAGGTAAAATTGTGTTTCAGTGATGGAAGGGTTAAAACCCTTGATCATGTATTACATATTTTAGGACTTGTGAGAAATTTACTTTCAATATCCAAGTTGAATGATTCTGGGATGCATGTGACATTTGACAAGTTTGATTGCAAGTTGGTAAGAGGGAGTTTTGTGATAGCTAAAGGATCTCAGATTGGGACTTTTTTTAGGCTTAATGCTTCTAATTTTTGTAACTTTGCCAATGTAATTGGCACTTAATTGCATGTATGTTGTGGCACCATAGATTGAGTCACATAGATGAAAAAGGTCTTAAGACCATTTTGAATAAAAAATTACTTAATGGTATTTCTGATTATTCTATTGGTAAAAATGATTTTTGTGAGTATTGTGTGTTTGGTAAACATAATAGATCATCATTTCCTAATGGGACTAATAAAGCTAAGAGATTATTAGAGATCATTCATTTGGATGTGTTTGGACTAGTGGATGTTGACTCTTTTGTAAAATCTCATTATTATGTTACTTTCATTGATGATGTGTCAAGATACACCTGGATTTATTTTATGCATGCAAAATTTGAAGTTTTCACTAAGTTTAAGGAATTTAAAGCCTTAGTTGAGAAGAAAATGGATTATAAGATAAGGGTGTTGAGATCTAACAATGGGAGTGAATATTGTTCTAGGGGATGAGTTCTATAAGCATGCAGGTATTGTTAGGAAAAATACAACACCTTATACACCCCAACAAAATAGGGTAGCGAAAAGAATAAGTTGAACCTTGATGGAAAGATATAGGAGCATGTTGAGTGGTGCTAATCTTGATAGATGATTTTAGGTAGAAGCTATAAATACTACATGTTATTTGGTTAATAAATCTCCTTGTTCAACTCTTGTTGATAAAACTCCTTATGAAGTGTGGATAGGTAGAAATCCTTCTATTTCACATTTAAGGGTATTTGGTTGTGAGGCTTTTGTTCATGTGCCTCAAGAGAAGCGTTCTAAGTTGGATCCAAAAGCACAAAAATGCATTTTTTTTGGTTATGATGAGAATGTAAAAGGTTATAAGCTTTGGAATCCACTAACCCATAAAATGGTTTTCTCTAGAGATGTAATTTTCAGGGAGTTTAGAGCTTACTCAAGTGAAGAACAACCAAAGGATAAAGATAAGACAAAAATAGTGTACTTCGAAACAAAGATTGAAAAGCAAGAATATGCACATTTGGAAGAAAATTCAAATGGATTAGAGGATGGAGAAGAAGAAGAGGGTTCAAAAATTTTAGATGATGTGAAAGATGAGCATACAAAAGAAGAAGAATAGCAAGAACCCCTTACTCCTACCTTGAGAATATCCACAAGATAAAAAGATCCAATTGATAGGTATAGCCCATACAATTTTTGTTGTATATTTGATTTTTTGAGTACTGACGATGAACCTAGATCCTACAGGGAGACTCTTTCTTTAGAAGAAAGTGAGTCTTGGATGCAAGCCATGTAGGAGGAGATGATGGCTTTGGATAGGTGTGATACCTTGGATCTTGTTAATTTTCCCAAAGGAGGGAATCCCATTGGTTGCAAGTGGGTATTTAAAAGTAAATTTGGAGCAGACGGTCATTTAGAACGATACAAGGCCAGATTGGTGGCCAACGGCTACTCCTAGAGAAAGGAAGTTGATTTCAATGAAATTTTCTCTCCTGTTGCTAAGATAACTTTTATTAGATTCCTATTATCTATTGTTGTTGCTTATGATTTTGAAATAGAGAAAATGGATGTTAAAAATGCTTTCTTGCATGGGGATCTTGAAGAAGAAATTTATATGCGACAGCCTAATAGTTTTGTTGTGAAAGGAAAAGAACACTTGGTTTGTAGGTTAAAGAGATCTTTATATGGTTTGAAATAGTCACCCATTATGTGGTACTAGAAGTTTGATGTATTTGCATTGAAGTTGGGTTTTGTTAGAAGTGAGGAGGATCATTGTGTTTATATTAAAGTTATTGATGATTAGATACTAATCATTGTCTTGTATGTTGATCACATGTTGTTTATGGGTAACGGCAAGGTGATGATTAGGGAGCTTAAGACTCAGCTTTTTGGCACATTTGATATGACGGATTTGGGGGCTGCTAGATATATTCTTGGAATGGAGATCAATATAGATCGGCGGGTTCACAGAAAGCTTTGGTTAAGTCAGAGTAAGTATGTTGATACTATTTTGCAGAGGATATGCATAACTGTAAACTAGTAAATATTCCATTTCCAGTTGGTACTAAGTTGATTTTAGACATGTGTCATAATTTTAATGATGATATTGAATAGATGTCTAATGTTCCTTATGCTAGTGTCATTGATAGTTTAATGTATGCAATAGTTTGTACTAGACCAGATATAGCCCAAGCAGTGGGAGTTCTAAGCAAGTTTATGTCTACCCCCGATAAAGAGCATTGGAATTTTGTTAAAAGGGTGTTTAGGTACTCATGAGGTACTTTTGATTATTGTTTGGTTTATCATGGTACTGATAATGTGGATAATTCATTGGACATATAGGGTTTTTTTTATGCAGATTAGCAAGTGACTTGGATAGTTGAAGGTCCACTAATGGGTATGTGTTTACTTTGTTTGGAGTTGCAATGAGTTGGATGAGTAAAAGATAGCTTGAAATTGCATTATCCACCACTAAAGCAAAGTAAATGGCTACTAGTCATGCTTCTAAGGAGGTTGTTTGGTTACAAATACTTGGTATCGGTATTGGTTTTTATTATAGGACAATGAGGATTGGATGTGACAGTCAGAGTGCCATATCTTTGGCTAAGAATCCTATGTATCATGCTCATACTAATCATGTTGATGTTCAATATCACTTTGTGCGAGAAATGGTTGAGAATGGATAGGTCTTGATTGAAAATTTTGACTCTTTGGATAATGTTGTAGATTCTCTCATGAAGCCAGTAACCATGAATAAGTTTTCTTGGTACAGAAAGGCCATGGGCCTTGATCATTGTACTTAATTTCATGATGATGTATCTCTATGGGTGTAATTTAAAATGCATGATGTCAAGTGGGAGAATTTTAGGATTTAGGTGACATCAACCTTGTAAATCCTTTAATTAATTATTTTCCTAATGTCTTTTATAAATTTCCCATAAGAAGTGAAACCGTTTAACCAACAATGGTGAAAGAGCTCATGTAAAGATGGAGTTACAATAACCGTTTGTCTTCTAGGAAAAGTACTAAATAGCTAGGTGTCCCATTTGGAATCTCCTATTTTTGGAGGGTTATAGCATCCTTCATAAGTTGTAAGAGTATCTATGACACTAGGACAACTATCATAAGGTTCTATGATAGCTATGATACTATTTATGATTGCATTTATGATAAATTCCTTCCCTAGGCGCCCATGCATGAGAGATGCCTTATGACAGCTATAAGAGCATCTGTAAGTTGCTCTTTTGGGTGGATTTGGTGGTTGGAAAGGAGGTAGGTGTTTTTTTTTCATGTGGTTTTTTTGTATGTTTTTTGGTGATACCATGGTGGTATTCATCCCCACAAGTTTCTATAAATTGGGGCCTTGAGCTAGAGTTATTCATTCAGTTTTGTAGGTAACAGGGTGTTGTTAGATTCTACAGAGTTATTCAGAGAAGTGTATTGATGTTGTAATCTCTCTTAGATTAGTAGTATACTTTCCTCTCTCTTTATGTGGTGGAGTTTTTTCCCTTAGGGGTTTCTCCACATAGATCTGGTCTCATTTGTTATGGTTTTCTTTTCTTGTTTTGATTCTATAATTACATTCATATTAAGGGTTAATATTTGGATTCAAATTTAAAATTATTGTTGATTAAAGTTCATATTGCAAGCTTTCTTCACCTTGTTTTACAAAAATTGGCATCTAGATCCCTACATGTACTCATTTTCAAGTCATAATGATTAGCACATAACAAGATTAGCTCAGGGCACTAGAAAGAGGCTAATAATCTAGCAATGTGGGTTGGCCCAAAATTGGCTATGATTTAGATCTTATACTAGTGTTACTTCCAAAGGTTCTTGATCTGAAATCTTTGAGATCAATGTGTCTAAGGTCTATATTGGTAATATCTTGTACAATAAAGGTGATCTTGGAGACCCTTGTAACTCCATAGAATTCATATTTCAATTTTGTATGAGCCTTCTCCAACTTGTTAGATGCTTTATTAGTCATTCTACAATGAAATAGAAAGGACCTAATGAGTTTCCATTTTTGTGTGTTATATTTCATTATCTAGGCTTCTATGGATGGTAATATTTAAAATAACTTTTACTAATCCTAGAAACCCCACCAAAAGGTTCCCTATGGTTTTAGGGAGTTACTTTAACCAAAAAAAATTGGTACTCTATCATAGAGGTCATTTCTAAGAATCAAGTTGGACTAAGAACTTGGAACCAAGCTCAAAGTCCTTATTGGGCCCCAATTTTCAATGGGAAGTAGTATAGAATACAAATTTTGATCAAATTATAGAAGTTGCATGTGGGGAGAGAATGATAACCTCATAGTAGATCTTAAGTCCTTATCAATTCTTGACATTTGAAAGGAAATATATGTAAAAAAAAATCATGAAGAAGTGGGGCATGGGTTGTGGGTTATGGGTCACAGTGTGCAAAAGGGATCAAAAACTTGGAACCTAGATTCCAAGTTTGGATCAAGTCTTGAGACCCGATTGGAAATGAAAAGATAAAAGGTATAAGAGGATAAGTTTATTATGAGAGGGTGACAAGAACTAGGTGGAAATGTGGACTCAAAACTAGATTCCATGTCCTTGGTACTACCTAGCATACAAGACCTAAAATATTAGAAAATAATGAGAAAGTAGTTCTAAGAAGTGGGAGAGAAAGATCAAAACTTGAGGCCCAAGAGGAAATGGTGAGTGAAGGTCAAGATATGGAATAAAAATAGTGAACACAAGAAATAGGTGTGGATGTGGACTTGGAAAATGGGTCCCAAGTCCATGTGGGATCCAATACCCAAAACAGTTTTAGGAAGATCAAGAGTTTGAAACTATTCAAAGGAAAAATGTGAGAACATAGAAAATATAACACCAAAAAAAACCTAATTGAAGAAATCACACAAACAAAAAAATGAGATAGAAAACACTAAAATGAACAATATAGACCAAACATAACCCTAAAATCCTAACAATAGAACAAAACAAAAGTCAGGGCCAATGTCTAGGGCACATGCCAAAAATAAGGTTTTAAAAAATCCAAAATAAATGCTAGGTTTATTGCTAAACACAACACAAAAAGGAAAGGAACAAAAGAAATCAAGAAAAAAAACATTAACACAAAATAAAGAAAGAACCACCTTGCAACTAAACACCTGATCAATAGAAAGAAGGAAGTTTGAAACTATGACAAAGGTAAGGGCTTGTGCACACTTCACAAAATCCACATGAACAAGAAAGAAAACATGAACACACACCACACACAATGAGAGCACACAGAGCAGGGAGGGAATTTAGGGTGGAACAAGGAGAGGGGAAGATAGAAGCATATAAACCATCGAGGGCCTTTCATGCACATTCCATAAATGCATATAAGGGTAGGTGGCAACTTGTCAAGACGTGGGTTAAGGCCAAAACAAGTACTTGGACCCAAGTTCTAGGTTCCTGTCAAGGCTAACCACCTAAACTAATCCCAAATGAAAGAAGGAAAAGAGAAGGAAATAGGTCATAGGGTGGACCTGGAACCTAGGTGATTGGATTAAATTGTGGTTGATATTTCAGGTATAACTATCCTTGTAACTCTATCTTGAATGGGTTGACATCAATCTTCGGGAATTTCGCAAGTTCCTCATTTTACTCCTCAATGTCAATCCGGGAGCGTAGGCTTGTGAAAGATATTGGGGTTGTTTTCCTAAGGGCTAAACCTAGAAAGCTAAGTTGGGATGGATGCAACTACATGCAAATTGCATTTGTTCATAAATCTGGTTCTTAGACCTCCTGTCACCTATGTGACAGGAACCCGAACAACAAGAAACAGATTAATAAGACACAACATAATAGAGTTAACAATCTCTACCAAAATGAATTAAGCAGAACTAACAATATTTATTGAATTGAATTGAGTAGAACCAAGATTAAGCAACTAAATGAAAGTATAATTAAGATAGGTTTTTGTACTTATCTCAATCACACCGATTAACACTTTGTGAACTGCAACACTATCTCATAATCTAACAGTAATTAATGACAATCTTACTTCAGTCACTCTTCATAAACATTAAATGTGCTAATCGATATTAAGCAAGTTTTCAAGTATTTGGCACATTAATAAAGATTAAGCACACTCAAATATCAAACTTAACACTTAGCAGTAAACACAGTAATTTATATGGAACAGATTGAAATGATTACAAAACCAAAATATACATTACCACACAATAGATTCCTACTATCGTAACCACCGCGTAATCGATGAAGTGGGCCCTGCCTCCGCCGATTAATAGGTGATGAAGCTACAAGTTATTCCACGCTAATCAAGCATTCATTCAATTTGAATCATAGTGTTTCAATTTACGAACAAAGGTATATCAAAAGAATGATATCAATATATTATTATTATTATCTATATCTGCTAAGTCTTAGTTTACATATTTATATATATTGTAAGCCGTTTAAACTTATAACAATCTATGAAATAAAAACATACAAGAGTTTTGGTTGTTTTGGCCTATAGCCAACAACCTCAAAAGATAACCAGAAATATTCTAATAAGCTTTTGCCAACATCTCAAAACAACACAACAACCCAGAACAGATTAGTTCAACTCAGCACTAATATGATGATAGTGACAAATGACTCCCAAGCGGCCTTAACTTTACTCCACCACTACGTTCTTGCCTATGTGTCATCCACTTAAGCATTCCCTGTTATCAAAACCATGGAGATGATTAATAAACAACCAAAGGATTTGATATATTCAAGTATTTTTATCTTTCCTTGCATTCTATAAAATATCTTCAGTTCATTCACGAAAAGTGACAGAAGCAACAAAAAATACTAGGAAAGATGACAAAGGTGAAAGTAGATAATAGGTAAAAATAATGGCATATTTTTGCCCCAATCACTAGGTGCTAGGTTCCTATCGAAGCTTGTGACCCTATAAGAACCCAAACAATTCTAAGGATTTTGAGAGTCTTGGAACCTCTAACTAAAAGACTTAAAACAAAGAAAAAAGGAAAAAGGGGGTCCAAAAGGAACCCACAAACCTACCTATCAACCCAAAGGCATGTAACACAAGGGAAAAAAAGACAAAAAAGGGGGTCCCCAAAGTTTGTAAGAAAAAATTATGGGGTGTGTATGCATGGCATAACAATTCCCTAACAAAATAGGAACACACAATGGTCTATAAATGAACATGTTGAATCTCTCCAACATAGAATCCACATACATGCTTTGGCCTAACCAAAGAATTATATTTTCTCTATCTCTTATCTCCATACCCAAGATATACCTAACATCCCTCAAGTCCTTCATGTCAAACTATTTTGATGAAAAGGGATCCTAGGTCTAATGCATAGAACACTAACATCAATCCTTTTTCAAGAGAACATTAGGATGCAAATCAACAAGGTAATAAGATTTACTTCTAGCCATGAAGGTGAGTCAATCAAACATGGATCTAATCCTTTAGAGCCCTGAAAATTGATTGGAAATGAATTTCCTTAATTAACCTAATTAAACTATGTGCCCTCATATGAAAATGCAAGATTTCAACAAAAGAGAAACTGTAACAGAAATTTTTAACACCGGATCTAAGAAAGGCAGAATTTTATGCACCTGTCCTAAAAATCTGAAGTTCTTTTGGCAAGAAAGAGGCCCCTAGGGTGCCTATGTCCTCATAGGCTTGTTTTGAATCTGAAAAGTTGGACCTATAACACTCTATCTGCTCCTTGATTTCTGCTCTGTAAATTTCCATCTTCGGATTTGGACCTACAATAAATCTACAAAAAGGAATGGTGGATGGTGGCTATAGAGGAGTTTGCCTTAGTCAAACCCCTATTTTGGTATTTCTACAGGTCCACAATAGCCAATGGATTTATTTTATGCTTGCAATTTGTCAGAAAATGATAAAATGGGCCATGAAATGCATAACTTTAGAAATTAGGGCGTGATTAAGGGGTCTTTGAAATGCATTAATGCAAGGGTCACTAAAGTAGTTCCAAACTAAGTGTGAAATTGTACTAACACATAAAAGGGAGTACAATTTATGATGCTACAATTAGCCCCCACTTTAGTAGCCATATGACACTACATACATATGCAAGCTAAAGTACTGAAAGTAAATCATATTGTAAAAGGATACTCCAAATGATATTATAAATCATTCACCAAACGAGAGAATGAAGGCCCCAACATAGTCATCTACAAAACCATATATTCATTTTACAATAAAGGTTTTAGGTTCTTAATTTATTTAGACCATATATATGGTATATCTTAAGATCAATATCATATGCTATAGACCCAAACCAAGATGCTATTACAAGTTGCATATTAAGCAGCAAGAGTTGTGTCCATACTTTGGGAAAATGTTTATATTTGAATTGGATAGATTTTAAATATAAAAAATATGTAGATACTTGAAAATTATTTATGTTTTAAGGAAAAGTTGGATAGTGATTGAACAAAAAAGCAGATTAATGCCCACATGGATGTAATCAAATCTAAAGATGGCATGAGTTACAAATCAATTGACTATGTATTTAATGAAAGGAAAAAAAAATCATCTACCATTCTAGCATCATAGGTCAAGTCGTCAAGATGACTAATATTGTATTTTGCAATATTAAATTCAAAATTCTAGTCCCTTGATTTGTGAAAAAATTGTTATATTCTTAGTATAAAATTTAGGTTGTATTGTTTCATTGTTTTTGAGTTTCTGGTGTTTAGCTTCTATTTTTGTTGATCTATTAACATTTTCAAAGCATTTTTCTAATGATCTTCCTAGGTCACATAGGTTTCAACAACACTTTGTGGTTGTTTCAAGTCTTCATGGTTGCATCACTTCTACTAAGCCCAAGTGTAGAAGCTTGAAGGGCTAGCAATAGAGCTTACATAGAGAAGGTGAAGGGTTTTGTTTTGGATTTTTGTTTTTAATTTTATTTTCTTTAGTGGTTTCCTTGACAAGTGGGGAAATTTTAAGTGGCAGCAAGATTTGTATTTGTCTTTTTCTCGTTGCACAATAGAAAAAGCAGTTATCATTAATCAAGAAAGCGGAGGCAGTGCATAACTGTTTTTGGGGAGGGAATCAACATAGTTTTGGGCATTAAGTTCAGCCTGTGTAAAAGAGGATCAACGTTTCCTTTTGAGATGAAAGGTCTCGCCTGTGTATAGAGAAACCAATGTTTTGGAAGAATTTGTTTAATGTGACAATGAAACAAAGGAAGAGGAACGTTTTGGAAGAAGTCGTTCTTGGCAGTAGGAACAAAAAGGAACGCTGGAGGAGAAGGATCGATCACCTTTATGTTAAAGGAGGTTTGATGGTTTTTGTTTTGGAGATAATTATAATTATGTGGCTACATTGAATGGTGTCCAGGTAGGGAGAGTAGCATGAGCTTCTAGATTAGGAGTGATATGGTCCAAAAGAAGAGGAAATTGATCCCTTGAAAAATGACTCCATTGTAATTTGTTTTGTTTTGCTCCACGCACATTAAAAGTCTGGTGTTTCTGGTTTGACCAATGGAGTGTAATTTTTTTCTCTATTCTAAATGAGTTAGTTCCACACCACTTGAGTGAGGGAAGTTTATAATAATGTTCCATGTCGCCCTTGGCCAGTAATTGGCTCAACTTTCTATAGTATGTAGTTACTGTTGTGTTGTTGGTAACCGTTGCAAATTATTTGAACTTCAAACAAGGTTGTTGTCATTAGTTTGGTAAATTCAAACAAGGTTGTTGCCATCGTTTTGGTATCAAAGCCACAAAGGTTTGGGAAAGCTTTGACAAGTTAAAAAGAAAACCTGGGTACCAAAAGATTGGACAGGGGAAAAGGAGAGATGCCCTAAGTGAGGTATTGAGAATCCAAGAAGAAAGATTAAAAAAAATGCAGCAAAAAGATAAGAAATAAAGCCTCAAAAAGAAGGACAAGTTGAAGGTCAATAAGATAAGACAGGATGCAAAGTTTGATCAAGAAATAGCAAAGTTGCGAAGGGATTTAGAGAGGTGTAAACTCGTGGTGAGCAATGGCTTGAGGAAAGAAGCAAAGAATGTGATTGGTATTGGCCCATGACAAAGAGGTTGAAGTGGTCGGTAAAGTTAATTGTAGGGAAAGGAAGAAGGCAAGGGTTGGATGCCTTGAGAAGAGAGGACAAAAGTGGAAGGAAAACCTATAGAGATTTGGAGTTTCCAAGTGAGCAACATGTACGGGGAATGATGAAGGAAGTTCTCATTGTAGATAAATTAGAGAGGACAAAAGTGTAAGGAAAACCTATAGAGATTTGGAGTTTCCAAGTGAGCAACATGTATGGGGAATGATGAAGGAAGTTCTAATTGTAGATGAATTAAAGAAAGATAAAGTGTAAGGAAAACCTATAGAGATTTGGAGTTTCCAAGTGAGCAACATGTACGGGGAATGATGAAGGAAGTTCTCATTGTAGATGAATTAAAGAAAGATAGAAAAGAATGGAGAAGAGAAGAAGTGCAAAAGGCAGCACTTGAAGAAGGAAGTAGTAAAGAGGAGAGGAAAGTGTCCATAAAGGGGGCACTTAAGGAGACATCTTGGTCTCTTGATTTATTTGCTAATGATATGTTTGAGATTGTGAATACAAGTAAGAGGGAGGTTAAGAACAAGACCTTGAAGATGATAAGAGTAGGAGCAAGAAGAGTACCCATAGACAAAGATAAAGATGAGAAAGAAAGGAAACTAGTTGTAGCAGTATGCCAAGTAGACCAAAGAAAATAGTTTGTAGCAAAGGTACATCGTAAGGTACTTAAATATGAAGAGAGGGTTATTGAAGAAAGGAAGGAAACCTGCAAAAAGGAAGAGATGACACCAAGGATGGAAGCAAATGGGGACAGTAGGCCAATGAAGAGGTAAATGTGAGTATGAATGTTGATTTTGATCATATATGTGAAAATAGGAACGTAAACATGCAAGTTAAAAAAAGAGAAAAGACAATCGGAAAACCATGGATATATGGTGCCAAGTTGGTAGAAGCAACCTGTTAAAGGACATCAGATAAAATGTAAATAGGGGGGCTTATGATAGAGTTTGTGACAACAAACAAAAATAAAGGATGGAAGAAATGACAAAGTTTCTAAGTAGACAAGAAGGTAGGCCGAGTGCAAAAATAGAAAGACATCAGCCCAAGAAAATGGAAAACAAAATGTGGGTAGTGGAGCATGGGACAGCAATAGAGGAACGTGGTAATGTAAGATAAGGTGAAGAAGAGGACAAGTCCAATAACCAAAGAATCTTTAGGAAGCCAACAAAGGATGACAAGAGGACATTGCAGCAAGGTGTACAACAAGCTGGAACTTATATAGAACTCAAGAAGAAAGAAGAAGCATTAGCACTCCATGAAGATGACATGACAATGGAGCTTGAAGAAAGGAAAAAGAAGGAGAACGAGGTAGCAACTTGGAAGAAGCTGGAGGAGAGAACATACAATGTGGAAGGTAAACAAGTTGATTTTGATGTTGGTACTTTTGAATTTTGGAATGAAATTATTGAAGGAAAGAATTTTAAAAAAGAAAATGATAAGGATATAGAACTAAATAGTGACAATGAGATATTGGAATGTGAGATGGAGTTGTGGAGGCTTGGGGATGAAAAATACATGAGAAGGGAAAGATACAAGAAGAAAAAGGAAAGTAAAAGGAGATAGATTGGAAAGCATAGAATGAATAAATATGGGTGTGGAACAAGTACGAAGAATGAGTTGGACAAGAGGAATGGGAAGAAAGAGTGGACAACAGAAGAATCGTATGATAAAGGCATGAGGAATGAAGAAGGAAAAGAAAAGTCAAAAAATTTAGAAGCAAATACTAGTGCAACAAGGATTACAAAAGATGAAGGAAAATAGATTCATGATGGGAACATGATAGAGGTGGAATTAGAAAGAGGGGCAGTGAACAATAATCGTGCAGATGATTTGTGGGCACAATTTTCTAAGATAGAACAAGAGTGGAGGGAGAAGATTGCTAATGAAGGTATGAATACAAGTAGGACAGTGAAGGATATAGAAAGGAAGGTTGCAGCTGTTAACAAAAAAGTTGGTGCAACAATTAAAACAGAGGTAAATATGAGTGGCTTCCATAAGAATGTTATGTATTTTTTTGCTATGTTGAATTGTTGAAATATGGTAGCTTCGGTCAGATATAGAAATGATGATCATATGTGTGTATATATATATGTCAGTATGTCAGTATGTACATATATATATGTCAGTATGTCAGTATGTACATATATATATACATCATCATTTATATCGAAATATACTACATTCCAAGTATATTATCAATCTGCATTTAGAGGTTATTAATTGCAGATTATTAGCATTTCATGTTTCATATAGGATCCTGATCGAGCATCATTATCGGTGATCATTTCTAGATTGGATATTGTTTATTTGTGCAAGATAAAAAAATCAGATTAAACTTAGTAAGCATTTATGTTTATTAAGTAACTAACTCCGAATTGGTGATCGGGTGTTTAGTTTAGATGAAAAGGCACAATTCATGAGACATCTCATGAACGGACATGCCTCCACTTTGTGGAGACATGTCCGCTCATGAGATGTGTCTCTTCCTTATATATTTAACGTAGATCCGATCCACAATTGGAGACATCGAAATCAATAAATGTTCTGCTCTTGTAGATCAAATACCACTAAGAAACTTTCAGTCTTGTGAATTCATGATCAATATTTTAATATTGATGTGGCATCAACTTCATATTTATCAAGTTCTATATTCTGACTATAATCTGAAAGAAATTTAATCTCATCAACATGGTATCAGAGCCAAGTTAAGGAAGATCCGATTAAATTTAAGCGATCGGATTTGTTAAAGCAGTTTTGTTATTCGATATAGAAGAAGCATATATTTTGCAGTAGTCGGGTCACATATATATTGGATCGAAGTCTGAAGATCTTGATTTGCAATTCCCTGTGTTAGTTGTCATCACCTGAGAGTTCGCGGGCCTGTGGCATCAATGCAGCACTGGCATCTTGTGTGCCCTATTGTCTTCATGTTTTTCTGAGGTTCGTTTTTACATGGAGATGAGATCGGATTTCCTTGAATAGCATTCACGCAATCTCCCTCCAGCGTCAAGCTTTGACTTCGCCAATATATATGTTATCGGCTATCCTCAATGATGAATGGAGTTTTGGGATTGTGGTTATCAGCTATCCTTAATGATGTTGCCTTTGATTGTATTGGCGGATTCATACCTGGAGCATCATTTTCATTGAGTGCCTGTATATATGTGCAGGGCAATTTATTAAGGTAACTGTTTGTTGCCAGAATCGTTCTTCATCAGAAGCGGCTACACGAGAATCAAGTGACATATATCACAGGATTTTCTAAACATCGATTCTCATTAGCACAGGAGTTTGAAGTTGTCGTTTGGTATATGTCGGGTGCCATTTGTGATATTTTATTTGCACAGCCGAAGTGGGATCGTTATCTTCAATCACGGTTTGTTCTGCAAGCAATTCTAGGCGTGGGAATTGAAACGACGGGTGCTATCTTCTCATAAGGAGGTGAGTTCAAGTCTGTATTTTGTTAAAAAAAAAAAAAAAAATCGGAGCATTAGAGGCATGGGTTTCACTGGCTGGGCGATTGTTTTTTGGATGAGGCGCATTCTTCCTGGGCATCTATACCTCTTAATTGGTTGCATCCTTATTAGCAGCAAATCATTATTGTTAATAAGGTGTTGGACATGATTGTAGTGGGAAGATGATGTAATGTGGGCGACTCCTTTTTGAATGACACATCGAGCTGGGAAAAAGGAAGGACGTGTGGTGTAGGAAGTCATTCTATGTGAGTAATGTTGGTATAGTTTCCAAACTGCTAGACATGAGGTCCTAGTAGAATGGTGTCAAAATAATTATCGGGCTTAACACCTAGTTTGGACGGGAACACCCAGACATGTATCGAGCTTAACATAGAGCAGGAATATCTATTGCCGACATCGCTTGTTGTTATGATATCAAGATTACATTTGCAAATTCTTTGGAAATCGGTGCAAGTGTTTCATACTCTATTTGTTGTTCAGAATCAAGGGTGATTCATAACTACTGGCTTCCGTCTTCATCATCATCTTTGTCGTCTAGCGTTTTAGGCATTATCGTTGGTGTTGGTTATTAGTGGGCATATTCACAATTGATAGATCGACTAAGTTTAATAAGCGTTGAAGTAGTTTATCGGGCATGTATCTATTTAGATGAGATGAATTTCAATTGAAGACAAATTTGAATAAATTACAATCATCGGGTATTCTGGAAGACAAAACAGTGATGGGAAGCAGCGTAGTTGTATGGGTGATCGTTGAGTAATAACCGTCTAGCATCCATATTTAATTTGAAGTTGTATATGATTGGCATCTGGTATTGTAAGGAATTATATTTTTATATTGCTGCCATATCATACTGCTTGTTCAGTATCAGAAGACAAATGCTAGAGAGTCACTTGATATTGTTGATAAATGTCATGGAAGGAGGTAGTCGGGTTGGTGAAGACAAGTTGTACAGTCGTCTATAATAAATTGAGCATAGACCAAGTATCCTGAGCGATGGAGTGTGGATGTTGTATCTTTACATGAGTACCATATGTGGAATGGATAAAAAGTTACCGGTATCTACTGTACAACTGTAAAGAACAAATCTATGTGTACCTGGAGGTCTTGCGTCCTTGTATCTGCTGCATGAAGACTTTTTTTTCTAAAGTTGCAGACAGCTTTGAATTATTTTGTTGCATATGACTATTAAAGGTTCGGAAGTATGCATGTATTATGAGAAGTGCGGTTCAGTATGTTGCCACGTATTGGATCTTTAAGATATTATCATGTCGTGTGTTGCCTGGGTGATTGCTTCATGTCTGTAAATGAAGTTCATGTTATCTGGAAAATTCGGGCTTATTGGCAAAATTCAGTATTGGCGTGGTTTAGCTTAATTTGGAGGACAATATATGTCCTTGTAGTCTTGATGGACATCAATGGTCTTTTCGACATTGCTATCAAGAGCTCATCTGTTGAATAAGAGATATTTGTGACAAGATCCTGTGGAGATACCTCTATTCCTTGCAATTGAGAAGATCTCTGAGTGTGACTCTGAGATGAAAAGAGAATTGCATATTTTTGTTGTGATTAGATGATCACTTCGATAAAATTCTCTTTGTGTTTGGACTGCAATGTTGCCTTGAGAAGGCTGGTTGATATTGAATATGTTGGCTGCATAATGTGTGTTGTGCAGATTGTCTTTTGTTGTACTGAGATTTGCACTCTCGAGAGGAGTAAAAGATGGAAGGAAAAGTTAAATCAGAATTCAATAAAGATAAGTTTCTATATCCCTTCATTCTGATCCTTTGATATATTTCCCTTTAGGTTGATTTACTTATTATAACCTGAGATAGTAAACCTTGTATGATTCTAGCTTTAATATTTCTTTGGATAATTATAAACTGTTAGTAATCTCTCTCTAAAATGCTTTGAGGACAAGGTCATGAGAGATTGCTTGGTGATGAAAAGCTCAAGGCATCTTGTGAGGAAGTCATGCCGACCAAAGAAATGATCAAGCGTGAAGTTACAACTTGCAGCCATGGGACTGAGTTGATGGATAGAGGGAGTTCACTTTCAAAAGTCATCTTTGCAAGCTCTGAAGCAGGGATCAAGAGGGAGTTATGTGACTCACTGAGAAGAAGTGAAGGTTGCAGTGTTGCAAGGCCAAGTGTTAAATCCTTGAAAGTCCTCTTCAGCTACTGAGATCAAAATTGCTCAAAGTCTGTCATCTGGATTTGATATTGGTAGCTCCGCAAACCTTTTCAGAATAGAGTGATCTAGGATAAGGTTGAAGAGGATAGCCCTGAATCTCTACAGAGGTGTGCGTTGGAAACCATTTCTCTAAAGCTAGTGTTGTAGGCAATCTTGGACGTTGAGGTCAGGAGGTTGATGCAAATGCTTGAAGATTCAGAGGGAGCCTACTGAACCTAAAGAAGATTATCATGTTGTTTCAGGTTGAAGTTTGCGATAATATCCTAGTGTAGCAGGAAGCAATCTTTTGTGGCACTGAGTACAACAGAAGCTGAATACATTGCAGCCTCTATGGGAGCAAGAGAAACAGTTTGGCTTCGTAAATTGCTTGTGGGAATCTTTGAAAGGAAAGTGATCCAGTTGGAGTATGTTAGTACAAATGATCAACCTGCAGACATTCTCACCAAAGCCTCTCTCCCAAATCAAGGTAGAACACTTCTGGAAGAAACTTGGTATGGTTGAAATGTAATTTGATATTTATGTCTGAAATTCAAATTGTTTATAAATTGTACTAATATATAAAGATGTTTAATGTGTAAACTCTTTTGTCATGTGTGTGACTTCATGACCTTATGGGCCTACTCCCCCTGTATACATTATTGAAAGGTGACGATCTTTCAATAATGAACACTTGTATTTGACATTGTAAAGTGACGACTCTACAATGATGAGTTGAACTACCATGATAGATATAATGTGACTTGATATCTGTGGACATGTCATGATAGTATCTCTTGGACACTTTTGATGAATATCATGGGACTTGATATCATTTGAAGATCATTGTGATCCTTTAGAGATAATCATGGTGGATAATTATATATTCGTGGATATGCCATGAATTATGGTAGACATCATGTGACTTGATGTCAGTGCACATACCATAATGAAGATGTGTTATGAAGAATGTCAAGTGACTTGACTCTCTTAGAAGCATACCATATCTTCTGATATCACGAGTAAGGTGATATCACTATATACTTGGTTAGTGTTATCTTCCCTAGCTAAGAGGGAGTGTTGAAATATGGTAGCTTCGGTCAGATATAGAAATGATGATCATATGTGTGTGTATATATATATGTCAGTATGTCAGTATGTATATATATATTAATTGTATACATCATCATTTATATCGAAATATACTACATTCCAAGTATATTATCAATCTGCATTTAGAGGTTATTAATTGCAGATTATTAGCATTTCATGTTTCATATAGGATCCCGATCGAGCATCATTATCGGTGATCATTTCCAGATTGGATATTGTTTATTTGTGCAAGATAAAAAACAGATCGAACTTAGTAAGCATTTATGTTTATTAAGTAACTAACTCCGAATTGGTGATCGGGTGTTTAGTTTAGATGAAAAGGCACAATTCATGAGACATCTCATGAACGGACATGCCTCCACTTTGTGGAGACATGTCCGCTCATGAGATGTGTCTCTTCCTTATATATTTAATGTAGATCCGATCCACAATTGGAGACATCGAAATCAATAAATGTTCTGCTCTTGTAGATCGAATACCACTAAGAAACTTTCAGTCTTGTGAATTCATGATCAGTATTTTAATATTGATGTGGCATCAACTTCATATTTATCAAGTTCAATATTCTGACTATAATCTGAAAGAAATTTAATCTCATCAACATGAATGATAAGGAGTTTGGGCAAGAGTTTGGAATGGTGTATGCAGATTTTAGTGGAGACGTTGGGGGTTATGTTGAGAATGGAGGAGTCATAAATGATTTGTTGTTGTGTATTTTGGTTATCACAAAAGAAGAATATGAAATGGTGAATGCAAATGTACATAAGGCTGTGAATGGCTTTGATGAAGTTGACAAAAAGATGGGAAAGGTGGAAATATTTGAAGAACATGTGGAGATCTTTACTTTCAATACATTTGGACATATTGATTTGTGTGATTGTGTGGGCAAGAGAACTTTGGTGAAGAAATCCAAGAAGTGTAGAGCTAAGGAAAGATCTACAATTGTGGAAAAGGCGAAAGAAAAGAACAGAGGTAGATAAGTTTTGATTAATGGCCTCATGTGCAAGAGCATGTCTTCTTTTGTCCCCTGGGGAGCCTAATGCAAGAGCATCACCCTCTTTGTGTCACCTAATCTTGGCACATTTTGGTTTTTGATTAATGGCCTCATGTGCAGGAGCACATGTCTTCTTTTGTCCCTCAGGGAGCCTGATGCAAGGGCATCACCCTTTTTGCATCGCCTAATCTTGGCACATTTTGGTTTTGGATTTTTAGTTGTAATTTGGTTTGCTTTAGTGGTTTCCTTGACAAGTGGCAAAATTTTAAGTGGCAACAAGATTTGTATTTGTCTTTTCTTGTTGCACAATAGAAAAAGCAGTTATCATTAATCAAGAAAGCGGAGGCAGCGCATAACTATTTTTAGGGAGGGAATCGACACAGTTTTGGGCATTGAGTTCGGCTTGTGTAAAAGAGGATCAACCATTTCCCTTTGAGATGAAAGGTCTCGCCTATGTATAGAGAGGCCAACGTTTTTGGAAGAAGCTTTTCTTGGTAGCAGGAACAAAAAGGAACTCTAGAGGAGAATCGATCACCATTATGCTAAAGGAGGTTTGATGGTTGTTGTTCTGGAGAGAAGTTTAAATGTGTGGCTGCATTGAATGGTGTCCAGGTAGGGAGAGTAGCGTGAGCTTCCAAGTTGGGAGTGATCTAGTCCAAAAGAAGAGGAAATTGATCCCTTGAAAAATGACTCCATTGTAATTTGTTTTGTTTTACTCCACGCACATTAAAAGTCTGGTGTTTCTGGTTTGACCCATGGAGTGTATTTTTGCTTCTTTGTTATGAATGAGTTAGTTCCATGCCACTTGTTTGAGGGAAGTTTCTAATAATGTTCCCTGTCACCCTTGGCTAGTAATCGACTTAATTGATTGGGCAGCTTTCTATAGTGTGTAGTTACTGTTGTGTTGTTGGTAACCATTGCAAATTATTTGAACTTCAAACAAGGTTGTTACCATCAATTCTTCATAGAAAAGAAAAGAAAGAGAAAAAGGATGCACCCTTTGGGAGAAAAAGAATAGAAAATACAAAGAATATAAAAGAAGTAATAGAAAAGAAGAGGCAAAAAAAAAAGGTATTTCAATAACAAGGGTAGCTAGGGAAAAATACGAAAAAATAGATTAAAGCAAGACAATTGGTTTGTGCTAAAATCAAGTTGTATAAGAGATAAAAGCTAAAAATACCCCATAGTCATTGAAGCACTTTGTTTTTGTATGCATGTTGTAATAAGCCATAGAAAGGGGGGGAAAAAAATTATTTATTTATTACTTTATTTTGCTATTGTTTGTATTATTATGTGTTTGGCCACTAGTTTAAACAATTTTTAACTAAACTTCCTAACTCATTCTATATCAAGTTGTATTAAAACAATAAATTGCTAAGGGTTTTTTTGAAAAAGATATAAAAATTGTTGTGGATAAGTATGAAGTTCTAAAATTACAAAAGCTCAAGAAGAAGACATGCATAGAGTCAAAAACTAAAATGACTAAGGGTTTTTGACACAACAAAAATGCTAAGAGGAATACCATGGAGGTAGCAATAAGAAGAGAAGTACATGTGCAAGATGTTGGTGAAAATAAATAAGCAAAAGTTTGATAATTGGAGATAGAAGATGATATGGATGACCTCGAAAGAAGACTTCTTAGGACTATGTCCAAGATAGGTAAAACTAAGATTGGGTACACATTGCTATTGTGAAAGTTTAAGCCCAAAAGAACTTACAAATTATATATCAAAGCTGAAAAAATATTTTGATTACAAATCAATGGAAAGTCCAAAGAAGATAAAATTTACATACACAAATGCATCTCTATGGTGGGATCATTTGCAAACAAAGAGACAAAAGAGAGGGTAAAAGAAGCTTAAATCTTGGGATTGAATGATTGTTGAATTGAAGGCAAAAGTTCCTATAGACAAATTACAAACTAAATCTATTCTAAAAATTACAAAATTTAAAACAAAAGGAGATGAATGTGAAAAACTACACAAAAGAATTCTATAAGCTCAACATTTAAGTTGGTTGCAAAGAGGGTGATGAAGAAAAGATTTCAAAGTATATAAATGAGTTGTGAATGTCAATTCAAAATAACTTTAGTATTATTAAAGTGAGATTAGAAGACACCTATCAATATGATGTTAAGGTAGAGGAGAGGCTAACAAGAAAACAACGAAATAACTCTAAAGGGAGAGGAAGAATCTTTAGAGAATAGTATGATTAAAGTGAGATTAGTAGAAGACACCTATCAATATGTTGTTAAGGTAGAGGAGAGGCTAACAAGAAAACAACAAAATACCTCTAAAGGAAGAGGAAGAATCTTTAGAGAGAGGGCAATCTAAAGGTGGTAAAGGACAAGGAAAAGAAGAATCGAGCACATGACAATAATAATTACAATCAAAATGCAAAGAAAAACTCATCTCAAGGGAGTAGTTATTATGGAAAAAGTAGAGGAAAAGGATCTACCAACACTTATTGCAAATGTGTAGAGGTTGATCATAGGGCATTTAAATGTCCATAGGTACAACAAATTAATGGGAGTAAATGATGCAAGGATTCATGTTGCACAAATAGATGATGCAAGTGTAGCTTCACCTAGGCATGCAAAAGAACCAAGGCAAACAATCATTTATGATAAAAAAGAGTTTTGTTGAAACTTGGTATCGAAGAGCATTAGCCAATATAAAGCAAAAAAATATATTTGGGATTGTGTAAATGTAAAGGTAAATGTTGCAAGTTCATTGTGGATAGCAAGAATATTAATAACATGGTGCCTTCAAGAAATGGTGAGCAACTTTAAGTTGAAGAAGACTAATTACACAAACTTATATAAGGTTTGATGTCTACGTAAGGGACATCAACTCATTATAAGTGATCAATGTATGTTTAATTTCCAAATTGGAGCATGAGACAAGAAAGATGTGCATGACTATAGAATAAACATTTATATACCAAGGATGGGAAAAAATACATTATATTCATTTAAGAACAAAGGGGAAGAAGTGTTCAGAATCCTTAAATGTTTGATTTTAAAAATCAATTTTTAAAAGAGATGAGTAGAAAGAAGAAATGTTATGCTTTCACCTAACCCTGTGATGGTTAAAATAGCTAATGAGATTGATGAAACCATTAGAAACAAGAATTCTTGGAGAAATATGTTTTAAATCTTATGAAGGAATTGCCAAATACATTGCTACCTACAAAAAGAATTAGTTACCACATGGATTTAATTCCAATGACTAGTTTATTGAATAAGACAATGTATGGAATAACACTTATGGAGAGTGACAAGATAATGAAGCAAGTTAAAAAAATTGCTAGACAAAGATTTCATAAGAAAAGAGTTTGGGCCCATGTGTTGTTCTAAGAATCTTTACACTTAAGAAGGATGGTGAATTACTTGTTTACAATAGCCATCAATAAGATAACAATAAAATGCAAGTTTCCATTACCCCAAATGGATGACTTAATAAACTATTTAAATAACATTAAATACTTAAGAAAAAAGGAAGTCATGAAATTTGTATTAGAGAAGGGGTTAATGAAAATTGCACTCAAAACAAATGATGAATAATATAAGTGGTTGATAATGCCATTTGACTTTGACGATGTCAATTGTCTATTTAGATGATATTTTGATTTTCTATAGAGCAAAGGAAAAGCATTTGATATATTTGAAATTAAAATATCAAAAGAATTTAAGTGAAGTTGTCTATCAATTTAATAAAGCAAAGTCTAAATATTTTGAGTTTCATCATTTTATAACAAGGTTTTAAACAGACCCAAAATAATTAGACAACAAACAAATTGGATACATTAAATATTGAAGAAAGAGAAGAAATAGAGTGATAGGAAAGAATGAATAGGATGCATATTTGAGGAAATGAAAAAATAAATCAACAAATGCAATAGCTTAGATGGGTGCATCTAAAACTTGTAATCATTGTTTCAAATTTTGCACAACACACATGAACCTCAAACTCATAAAATATTTCTCCTCTCTATCATGTTTGATGCAAAAGCTTTCAAGTTCACTTATGATTTTATGAACCTCAAACTCATAAAATATTTCTCCTATCTATCATGTTTGATGCAAAAGCTTTCAAATTCACTCGTGATCTTGTGCACCAAATTATTTGTGAACTTTTAGTTTTCCATTCAATTTTATGTGTTGTTGGTTATAATTCATTATCATCATATTTTTTAAAGAATGCTATAAATTTAATTTACCAACTATAATAAAACTTAAGATCAATATCATACTACTACAAAAACCTAAACCAAGTTGGCTACAAACGAACTTTTGAAGAATGGACTACAATATTAACAATGTAACTATGCATAAAACTGCAAGTTACATGAGCTATGTCCATAATTTGGAAGATAGCTTTGAGCTGTAATAAAAAAGTAGACTTAAAAGTTTTAGTTATGTGAATTGACGCCCCTCTAGTTTGCAATCAATTTAAGGATATGAAATGAGTTTTCAAGTCTACCAACAATAAAACCATACATCAAACTATAAGCTGCCTAACATATAATTGGTTTCAAAAAAAATATTTTGACAAATTCCTTCTATTCTTAGAAAGAAATTTGGGTAAGATGCTCATCTATCTACCAACCACAACTTTTCTTCATTGCTCTCCTAAGTTACACAAGTTTCAACACCACTCATTCATTTCAAGTTTTCGTTGTTGCTTTAGATTTACAAGGGCTACATGTAGCAGACAAAAGGAGTAGCTAGCAATAAGACTTATGCGAAGAAGGCTAAAGGTTTGAAGACATTTAATTTTCAAAAAGAAAATAAAGAAAAGAATATTCAAGTTCAAAGAGAGAAATACCTCATTTAATGTGTGCTTTGGATATTCCCACAAAAAGTTTATTAAATTTCTGAACATTTTATAGATTGTAGATACATGCACCTTTTCTCCTTGCAATATTCAGTACTACCTCCGCCATCAATGCCCTTGCAATACTATATTCTACATGTTTACAACAGCAAAGTCGTGACTAATACCATAATAAAAGTCTCACAATTGAATAACATATTATCAATATATTTGACATTTAAAAGGAAAAAAAACTAATTTAACAGACATGAAGAGGAAGGTGTGCTTGAAGGAAGACAAAATGTCAGTCCTTTGGAGCACCGTCATAGTTCTTATCTGGTTTTACACTTTAGAATATAGTACTTAGCTTCATGTGGGAGTCTGAGTTTAAATTTAAAATCGTTGGTTTTGTTTGTTAGGGCACAAGTCCTCACTGGATGAGGAAAATACAATGCATAGGTATTTGAATGCAATTAACAAACTTAAGGTTAGCTGTTATTGATTTTTTTTGCTTTTAGAAGGCATTCAGTTTTTGAAGTTTGTTTTTCATTTTCTGGTTTGGTGATTTTGTGCGTCATTGTTTTTGTTCTATTTTGATGGATTAGGTTTTTTGTTCTTACTAATTTCAGATATTTGGAATCAGAGCAGTCATGCTCACAGGTGATACTGCTGTTTCTGATGCAGAAGTTGAAAAAGTAGTTCTTAACTAGAATTGTTTCTGCTTGGATTTGCAGTATTGTTTTGAGAAATGTGCATTTTTTCTGTAATAAGAGAGTACAAATAGTATCCAATGCACTAAATTACATGGGTTATCTGCATTTTGGTTTTTTTTTTTTATGTAATTTAGCATGTATCTTCGGTCGTTTATAAAGCTAATATGGTATTTTTTGGTTGACATAACTTTATTCTTTAATTGCCCTCGAGTTTTGTGCAAATCCTACAATTCATTGATGGAAAGGAACATCTGCTTGATTACAGTTACTACACAAATCTTTAATTTGAAAGATGGATAGTGGTGATAGTAGTTTTGGTGGTTAAAGCTTCTTGGGTTACCTGTTTGGCAGTGATAAGCCGACAAAGGCAACTCCTGCCCGTGGACAACCTATGCGGAATGCAGCACCTTTTGACCAATGACACTCCAAGGCCTTCTAAACCTCGCGAACCTAGACCTGCAAAGACTTCAAAGCCTCGGAAAAATGGACGAGAAGTTTTTGCATGTGTGCAACTGCATAGCACAAAAAATACTAATAACTATTTTCGAGCGGGACAGAACTATGGCAACTTCATCACGGTGAGTAAGCCTATCTTTTCGATGGAACTTGATTTGACCTCCTAAATTTTGTTGATCTACGAGGTGGCTAGTGAAACAGTGGCATTTAAATGGCATTTAAATGTAATGAAATTTTGGGCTTCTCATCTATATGCTCAATTGGTCATATTTAACACTGGGTCCTAACCAATGGGTCCTTTGTTTAAGTCTAACAAATAAGACCATCTATTAGTGTTGTTAAAATTTCTAGATTGTAACTGTGTGAGCATATTTTTGCATCAACGTTTCGGATCATACTCCATGATCCATCATCAGGATGCTGTGCGTAGAGAGCAAGAAAGTCATATTCTGGTTCCTTTTGCTTCTGGTTCCTAACAAACAAGACCATCATCAACCAAGAGTGTTGTTTCTGTTTCTTTTGTAAGCTTTGTTAAAGTAGTATTCCATCATCAGGATGCTGTGCAAAGAGAGCAAGAAAGTAGTATTCTGGTTCCTTTTGTTTCTGGTTCCTAACAAAAGGACCATCATCAACCAAGAGTGTTGTTTCTGGTTCTTTTGTAAGCTTTATTAAAGTAGTATTCTATGTTTGTTGTTCTTTTGTAAACTTTGTTAAAGTAATATTCTATGTTTGTATCTTTATTATATACTGATGTGGTTTGATGTCATCTGATGCTTGGTCAAACTCAAGCTTTTCTGAAGATAATCTCCTTTGACAAACAATTGCTAGTTTGTCACTTCTCCATTGATGTGCAAATTCATTTTATAAATGACCTACCAATTGATCTCATGTATTGCACAAATGTACCGAAAAAATAGACCAATAATTCCCACTTCCACACCTCTTCCCCATACCCATTGCACCAATTGCTAGTTTTAATATAATTTGAAGGGTAAGTAAAATATTTATAAATTTAAGAAAATTATTTGAAGGGAATATATGAAACATTTTTTCCCTATAATTATTTTTCATCACTAAATTATGGTTCAAAGGACATACCAATCCCTAAACTCTGGAAGCTCCACCATTTAAGAAGAAAAGTACAAGCTTATTTTATATTTAATTCACAAAATACATAACATCACATGCTACTAAAATTTAAACAAAGAATCTGAATAAGCGACACCATAGAACTACCCTATAAACATGTATTTGATGGCTGAAAAAATATACACATTTTATTATACTTCTAAAGATAGGCATTAGAAGTTTCAGTCATTTAGTAAAAAACCAAATCAGGGTCATTCCATGTCAACATACAGGAGCATTTCAGAGCTGCCGAGGGTGAGAATTTCTTCCAAATACTTCTGGCTTTCAATCCGTATTTCAATTCTACTAATGAACACTAGAAAACACCCTCCAATCCAAGGCCAATCAGCCGTTTTCTGTTTAAAGAGTATGCAACTGACGACACCATTTAGTTGGCATGGACACCCAAATTCTACTGGAAAATCCAAAGACTCATAAACGAGGAAGTACAAGCAAATTTCACATAAGGGTAAGAGTATTAGAAAGGGTGCTCTAAGAAAAGTGATCCACTGCAACAATATGAATGTAAAAACGTCTGAACTAATTTCACTCGAAAATGTTGATTCAGAAAAGATTCAGCACTGCATCAGCAGCAGCACTCAAAAGTAAATACACCTGCTACGAGATTTGAACATCCATCACTACCCATGTCTACAGAGTTTCTTAACCTAATAGAAATTTAATTCTCGAATTGTCAAATTAGGACTGTATGGTGGCGCACCTAGACCAGAATAATCAGAGCAAAAGATTTCTCCCTGAGATTACTGCCCAAAGCTTGCCTTGCAGTTTAGAACTTAATTGCGCTGGAATCAAAAAATCAAATAGAATCTCCACAGAATCCACTAGCCTGAATACTATGGGCAAGATCAAACAAAACGTATAAAAGGATGATTCCTTTTCCAGACAGGCAAACTAGAAAACCTATCAAAGTGTATCCAAAAGTACAAACTACCAAAGATTACCCTTGGTAGTCTGATAAACTGGAAAATTAATCTTGCAAGATAGAAAATTGTCTCCGAGTCATTAAATTGTACTCGGACAGAGTGCTATACTTGCATGCAGAATATTATGATGCAAAAACCGCCTATTTTTTGGGAGTATTTAACTCTTGATTATTAAGGATTGTATCCAATCATAAAGGGCCAACAATTCAAGCAATCACTGTAGGTGAGTGTGACTGGAATTCATGTAGCAAGTTATTAATTAAGTGCCTGAAGTGAAAGCAAATACACTTCAGCCAAGAAGCTGTCTTGCAGAAACAATATAAGTAAAAGAGATTTCAAAAATACCATGAGAAACGCTAGTTTGTCTACACTGATGTGTGGCACTAGGTCTGTTAGGCATAAATCTTTGGGGCTAATCAAAGATTTAATGCTCTGCAGTGAACAACAAAACTAGAACCAGAAAATCTAACTATATGTTAAACGTAGATACTAATTATCTACAAATCTCGTAAGTTCTAGACTGTATTAATGACGGAAATTTACTTAGATTAGACTCTACATACACATTACTCGTACTGGTTATCGATTTACCTGAATAAACATTTTATCAAAAATTTATAACCAGTCATCAATTGTACTGACAGCTACACTTGCAGACCGAATATAATGATGAAAAAACCGCTTATTTTTTGGGAGTACTAAACTCTTAATTATTAAGAATTGTATCCAATCATAAAGGGCCAACAGTTCATACGATCACTGAAGGTGAGTGTGACTGGAATTCATATAGCAAGTTATAATTAAGTGCCTGAAGTGAAAGCAAACACTTCAGCCAAGAAGCTGACTTGCAGAAACAATTTATGTACAAGAGATTTCAAAAATACCGTGAGAGACGCTAGTTCGGCTACATTGGTGTGACACCGTATGTGTAAGGCGTAAGTTTTTGGGACAAATCAATCCTTTAATGCTCTACGGTGAACAACAAAACTAGAACCAGAAGAACCTAAGTATAACTATATGTTAAACGTAGATCCTAATTATCCATAAATCTCGTAAGTTCTAGACTGTACTAATAACAGAAATTTACTTAGATTAGATTCTACATACACATATTACTCGTGTTGGTTGTCGATTTGCCTGAATAAACATTTCAACAAAAATTATAATCATTAACCCTGAAATCTCACAACGAAAAAACATCAGATAACGAAGAGATGACAAGAATGAAGCACATACGATAAGACATAACTACAGATAAGAGGAAAAGCAGAAACAGATGTAAGGAAAATCTAAGACGAATTCTCTGAAAGAATCACCCTTAATACCATCAATCTCACCATCACCCTAAAATAGATATATGGGGTAAATTAGTTTCACAGATCAACAAAAGGTAACAAACAAAGAAAACATATAAACTCACAAAAAAACCCAAAACCCTAATGATATGTACGGTGTATCAGGAGCATTAAATTCTGGCCCATCTGCAGTTTGCATTAGCCACCGCTGAGTTTATTCAAATGTCATCATTTACACCCACATTAAAGCTTAAAAAAAGTCCATACATCCACATAATCTAAAACTTCAGAGATAAAACCCTAAACCTACATGATCCCACTCAATATCCAGACTACGCAATAAAAAGAGCATTTAATTCAAGAAGAAGAAAGTAGCCCACATTTTAGAAAGCAAAGCAACATCAAAACCTACCAATTTTGAAGGCTTGCACTATTAATGCAAACTTATAAAGTGCATCAGAAACAATTGGGTCTTCACTGGACAAGCTTGCCCATCAGTTCAAAGTGAAGAAATTAAGTAGTGACATCTTCTGCACTGTCAATATTTCAACAACACACATTAACAAAGCCGTAAAGAGTAAATCCCCCGATACCCTGCAGTTTCAGTAGCCGCAATGCTCACAATATAGGCAATTTTTCGCTTCACGCATATGGTGGCTTATTAGAATATTAGGGTTAGGGTTTTAGGTGGTTAGTGCTGGGATCTTCGAATTTCTTGTAATTAGCGTTGGGCCGCTAGAAAGATGCAACGAACATAAATTTTACATTTAAACTAGTTTATTTGTAATTATTTTGTATCCTTTTTTATGGATACGTTGGGGTTATCTAATCAACTACCTATAGGCACAAATGACAATATCTATTTGTATTCACCTTAAATCTATTATGAGAAACTAGTTTGGTGTTCTTGAGTGTTTGCATGTGATTAAGATAGTTTCTTTTATAATTTTGAAAGTGATTAAATGTAATAGGTTAACATACAATAGATATTTTAATATCTTTTTAATAATTTAAAAGATATCAAGTCAATAATTTCGAAAGTGATTAAATGTAATAGGTAAACATGTAATAGATATTTTAGATGATGTAATATAAGTATTTTAATAAATGTTCTTTAATAATTATGCAAGTGAAAATGCAAGCAAAGATGTGTATTTGGGATATGAATCTTTAAAATGAATTAGGGTCATTCGCCCTTCAGATACAACTTTAAGAGTCTTAAATAAAATGTTTCTCACTTTAAGTTAGCACATACCAACTAGTCGGAAGGGTTAGGTTGGCACTATATTTAAAAAGCTCTAGGGTCATTCCCACAACTACACAAATGATCCAAGTCATCTATGCATTCACAAATCTAACCTAGTGTGGAAGATGAAAGAATATAAGGATTAGGATTGATTGCTAGGAGTGGGTGTAGATGGAAATAAATAAGATTTAGGTTATGAGCCCACTGTTGGTGATCTAAGTTGTAGGCTCCAAATCCCTAAGGTTTGATAATCTTCTAGGGGTTAGGGGTATCAAACTTGGGAAGATCACCACAAACCTGTCTTCATGTTGGACAGCTAAGGACTGATGCTTGAGGTGGGTAAGACCTCCTTCACTTTTGGCTTTGCAAGACCAATGGGGGTTTTCCCTAAGATTTTGGATTGATGGTTGAAAGACTAATGTATTACCTCATAGCATACAATGTTCGATGCACAGTGTATCCCCATACTAGTGTCACTATGTACCTATGTGCTAGTTTGGAAATGTAAGATTGAGCATATATTCAATAGATAATTTACCATACAAGCATCTAGAAATGTAGTTTATGATAACCCCTTAGATTTTATAAACATTCAAACATGGTAGCAAAACACATAGAAACATAAAACTAAAGATGTTTGAATTGATGTGTTTAAAGTGTGTTGAGGATGATGGGAAGAGAGCTAGTTACATACCAGTCCCTTTATCCATTACGCTACAAAAATTTTGAGTTCAGTTAAACATATGATATCAAAAACTTAGGTGACATCTTAATCAAGATATTATAAAATACTATGTTGTTCAAAATCTATAGGCAAGTTGAGCTCTACATGCACATTCTAAATAATAATAAATGGTTACATAAAATATTAAGAGAGTCTACTTAGTATTTCTTAGGTATATACATATACTTATTTATTATGTTGAAAAGATACCATGCAAAGGCTTTGCAATGATTTTACAAAAATCTCCAGGTTGAAAAACTAAACAACATATATCAGAGATGCATACAAAAAATAAGGAGACGCTCAGCTAAGTTTGATTCTTCCATTAATCAATCAATATTCAAAGCTTACAATTTTTATCACATGCTTGGGAAAGAATCTAAATCATTGCAATGTGTAGTGTAGAAAAATACATACCTTTGCATTTTCACACTTAATTTTGACCTATTTTGGCACCCCTTGTATTAAATTCCCTTTAGGTCACTTGTTATGGGCCCCTAAGACCCCTTTTTATGCATCTTGAGGCATATTTCAACCGTAAACCTAACCAAAATCCATAAGCAACCGTTAATCTTGGTAGCCCACCTTTCAAAGTTGCAATTTAAGCCTTGTGGGACCAAGATGCCACCTAGGGCGTCTTAGTCCTGGGTGCTTTGTTTTTGGGAATTAAGAGCAGAAAATGAAAATATTTTAATTTATTTGGCATTTTGTCGGCCTTTGGGATCTAATAATCGGGTTATTAGATAGGAGTGCCTATAAAAGTGAGATTCACACCCCATTTTCACATAAGTTGAAAGAAGCAAGTAATAGGTGAGAAGAAAATGTTAAGTTGAAGCAAGTGAAGGAGAGTTTCAAGTCTTGGAGCAACCTTCTAGTGTTTTTGTAGGTTTTTCAAGTCTATTTTTAAGTCAAGATCTAGCATTGCCAAAGACTAATAATGGATGCCTATGGAGGATCATGGGAGATTCTAGGTTGGAGATGTAACTAGCCATTCTTCCAAGCCTAAGGACTTGTTTCTTGATTGATTCGATCTTCCATTTTTTTCTATTTTTTGCCTAAGGAAGGTACATTTCATGTTTATAGCCTATTAGGGAGATTAGAGATCTCCTTTATAGGTCATTTTCATTTGCATTCTAGGAATCCTATTCTAACACACTTGAATAGGGTTTCTCCATGTTCTAGCTACTTGCATAATCTTAGACACACTTAAGATTAGGGCACACACACATTTCCATTTTTAGATCTATGCTTTTTCATCAAGGTTTAATTAACAAACAAGGGGTTTGACCAAGGCAAACCCCCATAAACAATCAATCCAATTTCCTTTGTGTTGTACGTCATTTTACAGGTTTAGATATGGAAACTTGGTGGAGAAGGAAGAACAGGTCTTGAATCTCGGGATCACACTCAAAAAATTTAGAAATTTAGATCGAGACTAAGACAATAGTAAAGGCGTCTTAGTCCTCCAGAGGGTATTTTTCAAAAATTCGTCCAGATCTGGTTTCAACATCTGAAGATTCTACATCTGCCCCAAAAAACAACAGTGGGACTAAGACAACAATAAGGGCATCTTAGTCCATAACACATTTTGGTAGCTTCTTTGCATTTCTAGAATCCTCACATCTCCAGACTTCCCAAGTACATACATCCTAACTCCCTATTACATAATTTCATCATTTACATCTTTCATTTAGCTTGCATTATTAGATTTTGTGAGTTGAATGCTTATTTGTCTTTTCCAAGCATTTGCTTGGTGGTGAACCCCTTAAAGTTGAAAGAACCCCCTCTTAGGTCTTCCTTGTTGAGAATTGACTCACATTGTGAGGTTAATAGTCAATCCAATTAGGACTCCTAGGACATTATTGAATGATTGTGTGTGAAGAGTGATACTATTAATCACCCTTTTCACCACAATCACAATGTTAAAACAACTATACTCAAAACTAGAAGTTGAAACCCTAGGGATTCTTGCAAGTATTTTTCTTTTGTTGGTCACTTTGTAACTACTCTTCCTATCAAAATTGTTATCCTCCTCTTCCATTTTTTTCTCTTTTTTATTTGAATATGAAGCTAAGGTAGATAAAACCCATAGCTAAGACGTCAAAGGATCATCCAACTAGAAAATCCCTAGTTGCAACCCTATAGAATGCTCAAATGATATTTGTCTACTGCAAATCTAATTCGTTTTAAACTGGTCACTTATTCAGTCATTTTTTATTCACTAGTATATTTTATTCACTAGTATATTTTGTCATTAATTTAGTCATTGATTGATGTTAACTAGTCACTTATTTAGTCATTTTTATTCACTGATTTTTGTCCATTTGTAGTGTATTTAGTCATTAATTTTAATCATCATTTTGTTCAATTTGGTAGTTTATTTAATTGTTTTGTTCATTGATTTCTGTCAACTGGTAGGTATATTGATACATTGTTTATTAATTACATAATCATTATATTTAGTCATATTTATTCACTGATTTTTGTCAGTTGGTAGTATATTTAGTCAATTGATATTTTATTTAATTATTTTTGTTCATTGATTTATGCCTATAAGTGTTGGAAATGAGATAATGCTTTAATTGAGGAAAAAAAATCAATCATTCATTTACACATAATGAAACGACTATTAAGAAGGCAAAATATTGAAATTTTATTGAGAAAACGTGTTCTTACAACAGATAGAAAACATAAATGTGTCTTTGCTTTGAAAAATGTACTATCACAAAATGTGTTTCTCAGTGTTGTGACTAAGAAAATTGAGTTACAATGCCTTTTTTTGGCTTATGTAAGATATTACAATTTTGATGACAATTCTATGTTGCAACTTATTTGCAACTACACATACATGTATGTTGCACTCCCTACAACTTTTCCTCTTCTCTACACCTCTTTATCTGCTCTGTATCTACTTCTTTTTCTACACCCCTGTTCCCCACGTCTACTGCTTACACAGCAACATATCCCCTCTTCTATAATGCACCCGTTTGAATGAGTGGAACCCAAACAAAAAGAGAAAAATATAATCAAGGGGTTTTACATTACAGGTGCAGTAAGATAGAACATTCTCTATTCTACTCACAAAATGTACACCCAAATCATATTTTTGGGTTCAACTTATTCAGGCTCGGTACATTCTTTGTTTGCAACTTCACTCTCCGCATTGTGTTGTTGCTAACCCTTATTTTTCTCTTATGCACTTATGGCTAACACTGTGATTTTTTTCAAATATTTTAGTGGCCACCATGTGAAGGTCCCTTCTTTCTCTTTCAGACAGACAACTCCATCTATTTTGTCTGGATGAGGAAGGGGTGTGTTACTTGTGACCTATAAAATACTTACATTTGCATCCCCTATTCCTTTCAATTTGACTCCATATACAATAGATAGTGAGTGAATCTACCCAATGCCCACAACAACATCATCATACGGATCCAACACCTCAACTTTATCCCCTTCTTGGAGTTTATCAATAAATGTTTGCAAAAACAAAAAAAATACACATTATATTAAGATATAAAACATGCATTATATTATTTTTTATGGTTGTATGCAATGTCTTATGTCTTGGAACAAATCAGTTTTTGTATGTGCTTTTATAAAACACTCTATTACAACTAAGCTCTAAGCTTCCATATGTAAGTTATATGTTCTCCCTTGTTTCCATAATCTACGTATTCTAGCTAATTACACTTCACTACTATTCTGACTAGCTTTTATCAAATAGGTAATGATTACCCTTATTTACATAGTAAAACAACCATTACTTGAATAGTACTTACTTGCATGTGGTTTCATAACACTCACCTCGAGTTCAACATGACTACCAATATGAATATCATGTGCATGCTCGTTGAGTTCATCATCATAACCACTATCAACTTCATTGTAGATATTAAGTTATATAGCTTTGTAGAGAGTTCTCTTGATGGGGCCTTTTTCTTTTTGTTCTTTCATATAATTGCTCTGCATCACGTGGTTTAATCATCGTGCAAAAATTAATATAAGTCAAGTAAAGAATGCAAAAGCTATAAGTTTTTGTCCAAAAGAACATTTTAAGCATGAAGAATGATAAAAAAATTGGGGTAGATAACTATCAACTATTCTATTAATTACCTTAACTTTAGGACAACTAAGATGACTGTGTTGTGCATTCTTGTCCACTTCATTACTATCAATATCAGTAGCTCTGTTGACACCATGAAGGCATTTTTGTTTCCCTATTGCTTTGATAAAATTGCTCTACATGTGGCTTAACCATCATGCAAAAAAATCTATAAAGAATTCAATAGTCAAGTAAAGAATGCAAGTTATAAATTTGTCCAAAAGAACATTTATTGGATCAATCCAACAATAAAGAAACTAGGTTGGATTCTCCTACGCTCAAATTTCAATAATCTACATATTAAGAGGCATTTGTATATAGAACTTCCAAACAAGAAGAAATGAGATCAATAGAGCATCTTACCTTATTTGATCCATGGATTTATGCTCATTCCATGCAGAAACTATAGGGTTAATGGATTGAACCAACTGGGTAACTTGCCAAAAGAGACTGAATATGCAACTCATTACCTTTTGGTACCCTAGTTCATTTGAGTTGACATGATCTACAGAGGCTCCTACTGGGCATTGAATAGATGGTTGTGAAATCTTTGTTGACGAACTAGATTTCAACTTCATCCTACTCTTAGATTTACTAGAATCTAGTGTTGCCATATAACTGACAATATCTTTTGCACTTGCTTCTCTATTATTGTTTTCCACCTAAAATACAATGTCAATTTCAACATATAGTCAGCTCAATAAAAAATTGAAATAAATAACACAATGTAAATTGAACTAAAAATCCATACACTTATTGCAAATTTGTCCATTTTGGCATGCAACCCGCCTCAACCAAATGTATATTGATAGGGTAGGGTTGGATGGAACACTCATTGCTCCATGCTCTGGGTCTCAACTTGGCGAACCCCTTTGGTGTCACTCTCCACCACCTTAACCTATAGGCCCTAATGCTTGTTAGGCACCCCTGGTTCTCCTGGCCAACCCTACTATCATCTCCATTTCCCTAACCAAGCCAATCTTGGTATTCTCTCTGCCATTCTCTCCTTAGCCCTTAATCTTCCTAAAGGCTAGCTAAGTCTCTAACCTTCACTAATTCGATGCAAGGGTGTGTGATGTCTCCCATGGCTTCAAGACCATTCCCCTAGGGTTCTTGATCACCCACCAATCTCCAATTCTCCATCGCTCTCACCAAACCCTCTTCTAGGGTTAGAAGGCTACTAGCCCTTGAGCCCTAATTAGGTCTCCTAACCCGAGAGAAATGGAAACCACTCCAAAAATCTCTAAATGACCTACAATCTTTTCTTGGGGTTTGTGCTTCCTATGCCCACACCTTGAAGATTTTTGGGGTTTTGGACCTTCAATGTCCGTACACAGGCGTAATCCACATTCTAGCAATTTTAGGGCTTTTTAAGCCATTTCCTGACTGCACAGCAACCTGTCAGCTTGTTTCAAACTCCAAATGGTCTGTCAGGGCTCCACCCTTCTTGCCAAGCCTCTGCAAGGCCTCCTACATCCACCACACACCTTGGTTTTCTAGGGAATTGACACCCCTGCAACTTTAGTGCTTGTTTTTCACTATCTTTCCTAGCCAGGCATTGCCAAGCTCGCCTAGGAAGAGACTTTCCTCATGATCACTCGACTCCTACAGACTCCTAACCCTAACCTATTTATAGACATGGAGCTTAGCCACATTCCTAACAAGCCTATACTCAAGGTACAGTGGTAATGTAAGCTAAAACCCCATTTTCCACAGTCTACCAGTTAGAACAACAATTAAAGAAAGAACAAAGTATTTACAAGATAACTTGAAAATGACTAACCTGCTATCTACTGCTCCAAACAATGTTTGAAATACTATTTCACTACATTCCAATCTATACAAAATACCATGATCAATCCATTAAGCCACTAATTCAAGAACAAGAACAAAACAAGAAATGCACACTCAAAAATCACTGTTTTCTTGATTTCAAAACTAATTACGAACTCAAATTATTCCAACCTCAATTCCATGTCGAGGTTCCCTTTAAATATTGCCTCTAAATCAGTTAAGCTCATTTGGTCGGTCATGTAAGGGATAAAGATGGCAAAGTTGTAAAATGCACTGTGTTTTTCAACTTTTTCCAAAAATTAGAAAACTAAGTAAAAATGAGTTTGTAACTCATTCTCCCTTCCCCAACTTCTATCCTAGAGAAAAACTACATCCATTAACTATATCCTCAACTCAATGGTCAACATGACCTTCTTGATAACAACAAAACATAAGAAAACCAACCTAGACTTCCTAAATGCCTAAGATTTCCTAGGTGCTCCTGCACCATATATCCAACCCTCACATTATCTCTTTCTCTCTTGCCTTTGTTACTCTTTGCCAAATATTCTTCAGAATGCATATTTTCTCTCAATGCCTCCCACTCTTTGGGAGTTAGACTGTAGTCAAACCTATATTTTCCCAACATTATTATTTTTCTACAACTGTATCTAGAATTTTTCATCAAAATTCTCATCCTTTGCTTGTAATATTTTCTAAAGATTTGTCCACCAGTAGTCTCACAAGCATTTTCATTTTTTTGTATAATTTTTTCCACAACTCATGGATCTTGCTCTATAATATTTGATTTATAAATATCCAAATGGGCCCTAAATCTTACACCCAACTCGGTGGCCCACTTTGTAGCCCAATGGGCTCACCATCTCTTGATACCTCAAGCAAGAATGGATTCTTACCTTATAATTCTCTTTCTTTTGCATTCCTTTTTGTAGATTTGTACAAATCTTGACTCAATCTTTGTCTTTTGACAAAAGCATCCACATCTTCTATTAAATTACTAGTACCAATATTTTTGGTTGATCCACTAGTTCCATCAAAAGTTCTAGATGCAACTGGTGCACTCTGAGGTACAACAGATGCAAGCGGTCTCTCTTCATGACTTTCATTAATCAGAACTTTATGCTCCTTGGTCACATCAGATGTGGCATGAGTAGGTAGATCAGTACCGGTCTTTATAGATTCCACATCATTAAACATATCCTTTAATGTTGAAAAAAACATCTACAGACCTGTTGTTCCTTTGCCCTAATGTTTTTCAATAATCTCTCTTAGACTTAGTCCTAAGAGATCATCACAACGTTGCACATCACCATGTGCTATATCAGGCTACACATCACCATGTGTTATATCAGGCTGCACATGATCACCATGTGTTATACCAAGCTGCACATCATTACAACTGTCATTTTTACTAACTGCATTTGTTGAATCACAAAAGCGTCGGCTTTTACGAGATGATGACATTGTATCTTTTCTTTTCTTTTGTTTTTTCTCCACATTTTCTTTGCACTCTTTTTGTTGCCTATAAAACAACAAAAAAAATCATATTATGCCTTATATACATAAAGCTCTTGCCTATAAATTTTCATTAAACACTATTAAACAAATAATATACTACTTAGTGGATTTACAACTTGCAGGTTCAAACCAAGACTAAAAAATATTCATTATTCTTAGCCACTTTTTCACTACGTGCGCACTCATATTTTGTCACTAGAATTTCAACATTATGATCACTATCATCTAATTTGTGCCTTACAATCCTTGTCTTCATTTCCTGACGTCCAAATAAACAATAATGTATAAATCAACAACTTGAATCAATAAAACTTTATTGAGTTCATAAGTTGATAACTGTTGACTTTCCAATCTGTTGATAATTGCAAATGGAAATTTAAAATATAATTTAGTTTATAGTTTAAAAAGAATTTGCAGTCAAAAACCAAGAAGATGTTTACAATTACAAGTATTAGACAAATTTTCCTTAGGGATATATTCACAAGATAAGAACTCATAAAAACATAACACAAGCAGGATGAAGGAAAAACATAGTCTAGTTCATCATGAGGTGTGTTAGAACCTTAAAATTTTGCCTAGTTCCATCATCACAATTAACCTTGAGCTTCATGACTTGAGCCTTGACCCTTATATTCCTTTTTATTAGGTGTGGCTGACACTGAAAGACCTATACAAAGCCAAAAATTCATCATATATACTTAAGCAAAAACATGTCCAGTTAAAAACATTCCAAATCCCTTAACAATTTGTTACCACGATCCCTCAGTAGTAATCTGAACCCTTGGCGGGTTGGCGGTGTGTAATAGACAACATGAAGATATTTACCACCATACTGTGGAAGTATTATGACAAGGACACGGTTGGGCAGTATGAGAGAATTTAGATAGATCATAAACTGCCATACTATGAGAAGGAAAAATGAAGGGTGCGATATAGCAAGGAATAACCCGCCATCTCGTAAGGAGGATCATAAAGGCATTTGGTATGGTGGTATGAACCTCTGTATCGTGGAAGGATGTGAAGAAGCATGCAGTATGACAGTAAGCCATATGTGACCGTTAATGTAAACTATAGCACTGCGAGTTAAACAAGTCAAGCTTGTGGTATAGAGGTAAAGATCCCGCTACCCCATGGTGAAATGTAAAGAAGCATGCGATATAGCAGTTTATACCCCTCTATCCTATGATAATTATAGAAAGTGGTGGCAATAAAGTGATATTAAATGCACGAATCACATCAATTGATCGATCTTGTAAAATCAATGGTGCATGTTCAAACTCAAATTACGAGCAAAATACTTAGCGTAAGGTTGATATTAATGTTGGCATGACTGAGCTTAGAAGCCATTAAACCAAGAATTCAACATTCTCTTTGCACTCATTTGCAAAAAATATCATGCGAAGAGTTGGGAGTTCAAGAAGGTTAAGCTTTGCAACCATCGTAACCCAGGTAAGTGCACATAACTCTTGTGAATTAAGTTTTACGAGTACAAGATTGTTTGGAATTTTGTATTTCAGAAGTATAGGAGAAGTAAGATAGTTAAACATCATGCCACCCAAGAAGAAAGAACTTGATACTAAAAAGGACATCATGTTGGCCAAGAAGAAAGAACTTGAAACTAAAAAGGAAGAATCTAAGGCTAAAAAGAAGTCCTTACAACAATCTATCCTAGATATACTCCCCAAATCAATTGAGAGAAGATTTAAGAAAGTTTTTAATGATGTGGCTAACAGTTGTAGAGATGCCCTTATCCCTATCTTCGAGTGGGAACTGTTTCGGTACTTTTATGACAAAAGGGAGGGAAAAATTTTAGTGTTAAATCCATGGGCATTAGATTTGGTCAAGTTAATTGTCCCAAATGTTTTTATAGATGTAGAGTTCATCAGAGTATTGGCTTAGAGTTATCATCCTAATACTAGGTTTGTGAGATTGCCAGATGGTTCACCATTAGTTGTATTGACTAAAGTGGCCATCATTGAATGTTTTGACCTAAACAAACAACCCCTAACTAAAATTGATTTGCAAGGAAGTAAAGAAGAGTATACTAGATTGAGGAGAACCCATAGAAGTGACGAAGTCCCCATTTACATGAAAAGGGGTGTGAACAATAGGGTGATTTTTTATATCCCCTTCTGCTACTGAACCATTTGATGTCTCAGATTTCCAATTCTATTTCAAGAAATACTACTTTGCTCTTTGTCAAGTACTTGGGATAGATGCAGAAGAGTGAATTCTAGTTAGTTTAATGATGATGGCTATGAGGATCCAAAACCTTGAGATGAACATTGAATATGATTTTGCCTCATATCTTGAGAAAGCATTGCATGAAGGATTTCTGCAAGTTAGGGAAAATAGAGCCCTCATAACATTCAGGCAATATTCTTTGTTGTTCCACTTGATATTATACCATAATAAAGATAGATGGAGCAAAAGGATGTGTTTGGGTCAAATTGACAAGCAGGGGAATTTGCCACCAGTGCAACTATGGTGTTATATATGGGACAACAGATGTAAGAATTGAAATTATGTGATATTCCATGATGACTTTGTGTACTGGATTATGAGAGTTCTTGGCCACCAACCACCAAGACTACACACACTTGTGCTACAAATTCTACCTTTGGCTTTGAAACCTGAGCAAGTCCATACTCATAACTTCGGTGATTGGTTTTTTCTACCAGATACCACAATAATCAAGATCTATGGATGCCCACAGGCCCCACATATACTACCAAATTTTATCCCCCTTTGATTATCCTTTTTTGAGTTCATGTGGTAGATTCTATGGATGGAAAAGGATGTCATGAATAAACAAAGAAAGGGTACATTTCTACCCAATTTGACAACATGTGGAGAATTATTAATGGGATCTAATACACTTAAAGAGTTGCTGAATTATCTAAAAACAAGGCCCTCTTTAGAGTTTGGAAAGAAAAGAGCTTTGACCTTGAGGATCACATGAATTTTGTAAGACACACCATCCTTACCAAGGCAATGGTTACTCACCAGATTGATTATGAAGAAGATGTAATTAGAAATTGTTTCACTCCTCATTGGGTATATGAGAGATTGGGAAAATGGGAAATTATGAAAAGGCTTGAGGAAGAAAGAAAGATGAAGCACAGTTATTTCTTGGGGTATTTTGTAGAGGAAGTAGATCTTGTCAAGAGGATTGATATGATAATTGTTAAGTTTCATGAATTATTTAAGACTGCAGCAGATACAGGGAGACTTTCCAAATTGTCTCCCAAAAGGCCGAGTGGTATTGTAATTATAGAACCAACTATGGATACTATTTCAGTATGTCTTGCTTCTCCAGGATCACCTCCTAAACAACCACCTTCTAAAAAACAAAAGACACAAAAGATAGACCCACTTGTTTCCTATGAAATAAGTGAGGAGGTTGGATATACAAAAGAAGCAGTTAATGTGTTAAGACATTTCAAGGATGAAGTTGAAGACCATAGACTTGAAGCTAGAGTTGATTTCGAGGTACAAGATGAAAGAGAAATGCATGAGGATGACAAGGTAGTTGCAACTCTCAAGTTCTTGGAAGATGATGAATTTATCAAAACCCATGAATTTAAAGATTTTTAGATTAAGATGAAAATGAGAGAGTTTGAAGCGAGGGTTGAAATAAATAAGACGAGAGTTGAGGATTCCCAACATGACCATATAGTCGCCCAAACTTTTAATGAATTAAGGATTGATAATATTGATGTCAACCCACAAGAGGCTAAAGAGATGATTTTGAAAAGTAATATACATATTGTCCTTAATATGGAATTAAAGGATTTTTTTTACTTGATCAAGTGAGAACACAGGAGGACCCAATGTCGATTGCTAAGTTTGAATCAGATGAAGGGGTAAGCGGCACAAGGTATAACCCTAAGATTGAAACCTTAGCATTTTGGGCCAAACAAAAGAGTACACAAAAACCAAGGTTACTAGATGTAGTGCGGGAAATGAAAGGGACAACTATGGTGAAAACATTAAAGGATACATCTCCTATAGAAGTTGCAACCATGACAATGAATTCAACTATGTTCACCCGAGCTAAAGTTAAGGAGATGGAAGCTAGATTGGGAGAGTATGAAAAAGGAACAAAAGTTTTTAAATGATGAAGTCAATAAATTGTTCATGGAAAATGTGAAGTTGAAGGAACAATTGAAAGGAGCAAGCCCCTCACATAACAAACAAATAATGTTATACCGGCATCCTCTTGCTCAACCAGTTGATATAGAAAGTGTTTCTACCGAACAAGTGACCATTCTTAGACAAGAGATTGAAGAGTTAATGAAAGCCAACAATGAGGGTAAGGAAGAAGCGAATAAGAAAATCTGCAATGTTTTAGAGAAGGTCCTTGAGCATAGGATAAAGCTAATGTTGGATAAGTTGGAAAGTGTGTATGATTGCTACAACTCACTAACATAGGAAATTGATCAAATGAAAACACATATTGTACCCATACTAGATCCCCTTTCTAAGAACTGGCAACCCATACACCACACATTGGTAATCTTGTGCAAAATCTTACAAAGGAGTACTGAGGCTCTTGCAGCATTAAAACCTACAGAGCAGATGGCCAAAATAGTTATAGATGAATTCCAATATATACAAGGAGAGGACCAAAAGATCAAAAGAAGAATAGAATCATTTCATACTCTGAATCACTGGTTTGTGCCAAAAATATTGAAAGATGATGACCACTTGAAGGACCTCAATGAATGGAAGAGTGAATTTGGTCAGATTGTTCCACAGTGCATCACTTACATACAAAAGGATGGTTATTTGAGTCTTGACAACTTTGACTTAATCATGGATGGAGTAATAGCGTTGGATGTTGGATATTCTAAGTTTATCATAGATGGTAGGGCATTACTAGACAACTAATGGAAGATTCACCTTGCAAATTGGTGCAAGGGCACCAAGCTATGGATTTTCACATTTGAGGACAAGTATTAGAGGTTAGGAGTCCTAGGAGTTTTTTTTAGTCTAAATAAGGTCTATCAAGACCATTCTATGATGTGTTTGACAAGTTGGGTGTCTTTTGTTCTATTTTTTGGTAAAATTTGTTCATGATGTCCCAAAAGTTACCAATCTTGTAAAATGTTGTCATGGTAGGCAAGAATCAACATTTCTAGCATAAGGTCATATGCTGGAGTCAAATAAGGTCTAAAAAGACCGTTAATGCAATGTAATTTGGGGGTTTTTGTGGTCATTTGTGTCTAATAGGCAAAAGTTGTCAAAATATAGTTTTGAGAGGATATGAAAGGTCAAGGTAGTTCAAAGGTAGTTAGAGGTGTTTGATGGTTAGTAGTTGAATGGAAATGTATAAAGGGCCTTGTAAAGGCTCAAACAAGGTTGGTGGAGTTTATTCTGAAGATTTCTCATACAATAAAATTCATTTTCTGTCAATATTTTTGAGTTTTCTCAACTTTTTCAGGTTTGTACGAACCATACAACCATTATTATGTTCTAAATTTCTTATCATTTGGTAGTGGAATGTTTTATATTTCCTTTGCATCCTTTTTGAGAGCCTGATATCAAGTTTGGAGGGAGAACTCCTTAGTTTACTGAAAACTGCCTGTGACAAGCCAGTAAGTGCTCTGTTGTAGTTTAATTATGAAGTAGGCCATTCCTCCTACTATTATGGCATGTTACTTGGAGGAATGGAAATAAAAATGGTATGGTAGGTGTTTGCATAGGTTGGAAGGTCAAGAGAAATGAGTTGAGTAAAAAGGGGTGATGTCCTACGGCTGGAAAAGTCAAATTTCCTTGTGAGTTTGAAGGCTAGATGATAGGGTTTGTCAAAATGATGAAGAACTTGTTGATCTAATGAAATTTTAAGTTTGTGAAGGTTATTTGGAAGTTTTTTTATGCTTTGTGGAGGTCTAGAAAGGCTTGGGCATATGACTTTCAATAAACCCTTGGGTTTTAGCATGTAAAAGAGGGTTTGCTAAGACAACACTTTAGAATGTTTGTGTTTGAGAACTAATCATGGATTTTGTTGTTTTATAACATATCAAATGACTTTCCATTGGTTTGGAGTGAAAATAGAGTCTTTAAGAGGGACCTCCTTTGTAAATTAGGGCTAATTGACTAGCCTTGGAGTAGAGCAGGTTATTGGTTATTGGTGTTGGGCCAAAGAAGCCCCATGGAAACTTTGGATATGTTGTTTGGGAGTCTGTAGTGAACCTTTGTGGAGTTTGAGAGGCCATTACATGACCTTCTCTAAAATATATTTTCATTGCTTGAATTTTAGGCCTACAAGCCTAAAGTGGGTGATTAAGTCAAGTTGAGGGATTTATGTTGCAAGAAGTTGTTTCTTGATTGTGTTTGGTCATTTTGAATTGGGAAGAGAGCTTGGACTACCTTGTTTGCATCACAAATATATTGAAAATTCAAGAATACAAATGGCCACATGATTATACAGTGTACTAGTGGGAGCAAAAGTATTTGGGTCCTTCCCCCGAACAATAAGCCTTGGGGCTATCACAGTGGAAGAACTGCACATTCAGATACACTAATGTGGAGAAAGGACCTTGAATAGGTCTTCAGTGATCACGGGTGCCTTACAGATATTAACGAACTATGGTGTCATGAGCGCTACGAACTTCATTAGTTACCTAATTTCTCTATTTTATGTTTTAAGAAAAACTAATGTTTAGTTTAGTTTATATGAAGAGGTATGAATTTTGAAAAGATGCCATATTTTGTAATAGTATGAAGCTTGTTGCTTCTCTTATAAAAGAGAAACCAAGACCGAATTTTGATATCATCATCATAGGAATTTATAGAAACATATATGAGGAGACTTATGTTATATTATAATATATGTGTGTGTGTGAAATGTGTAAAGTTAGTATCAACACAAACCTTAATGAAATGAATTATATTAAAGATTCAAAGCAAAGAAGCTACTCTAAATTACAATTTAATGAATATTTCAAGAACATCTCATTGTCCTCTATTCTTAATGATTCCTTTAACCCTTTGGCCCTCAGATTTCTATGTGCACAAAGGATATTAGAATGACACTTAAGAAACATTATTACTATTCAAAATGCAAGCCAATTGATGGGGAAGGGGTTGGAGGAATCAATCACAGATTCCTGCTCTAAGTCTTGCTTGCAAGACCTCCTTGGTGTTTTGCTTCACCACCTTGACCTATAGGCCCCTTCTCATGTTTAAGTACCCCTGGTTCTCCTGGCCAACCCCACTACCATCACCATTCAACCAACCAAGTCAATCTTGGTGCAATGTCTCCAACTCTTCCTTAGCCCTTAATCTACCCTGAAGGCTAACCTAACCTCAACACTTAATTAGAACTTTGCAGGGGTGTAGAGGTGTCTCCAATAGCTTCAAACAATCCTTCTAGGGTTCTTGAAGGTTCACCATACTCCACCTTTTCATCGCTTTCATCAAACCCTCATTTAGGGTTGAAAAAGGCTACTAGCCCTAGAGCCCCAATTAGGCCTTTTCCTCTGAGAAAATAGGCTTAATCTCAATTCCTTCTAAAGAACACCCCAATCTTTCCTTGGGGTTCCTGGTTCATTTTTCCACCTCTCAAATAATTTTGAGGTCTTAGCCCTTCACTGTCCGTACAACCCCTCCACTTGAAATGGACAAAAACTAGGGTTTTTAGGCCTCTTCCTGGATGCTACCAAACTGTCAAGCATTTCTCACACCAAATGGATTGATGGAGCTTCCTCTTGACCACCAGGTCTTGGAAAGAATCACATATACCTTCTCCAAAAGGAAAATTATAAAAAACTTATCACCCCTACAAGTTATGTGCTTTGCACTCCTTGTCTTCCCTAGCCGGACTCTTCCTGGCTCACCTAGGGCAAGACTTTGCTAACAATTCCTATGCTCACGCAAACCCTACATCCTACCATATTTACACAGATGGAGTCTAGTCACTATTCCCAAAGGGCCGCACAATTTGTACAGTGGGAAAGTGGTCTAACACTCCATTCTTTACAGGTTGTCTGGTTCATACCAGCAACAGAGTTAAAGCCAACTATTTACAAACAATGATTGAAAACAAATCCAAAAGAATAAAAGATGGCACAATAAGCTTGAGTAAACACTAAATTACATCCTCCATAAAACACAGTAACAATTTCAATTCATTAAAACTCTTCTTTGAAGCAAAAATTAGAAATAACACACAAAAACATTATTTTTCTTGATCTCAAGAACTGCAATCATAACAAAGATGCTTCCAACCTTGCTCTCAGGTCAAGGCCCACCTTAAATATGGTTCCTCAATCATTTATTCTCTCTTGGTCGGACATGTAAGTTATCAAGTGGCAAAGTTGTAAAACACACTGTGTTTTTTTCAACTTTTGCCAAATTCTAGAAAATTAAGATGAGATTCTAAACTCATCCATCCTTTCACAACTTCTATCCTAGAGATCAAACACATCCCTAAACTATCTTCACAACTCAATGGTAAACATGATCTTCATGATAAACATCAAACAAAATAAATGCATCCTAGACTTCCTAAATGCCTAGTGTTTCCTAGGTGCTCCTGCACCATTCTCCCCCTCTCTGCACAAACACTAAGGAATGTGAGGAGAGATCAGTGACACATCAATGCCTTGCTTCTTAAACTAAGTTTCATCTACCCAAGTAGCCTCAAATTATGGCTTGTCCTTCCACTTGATAAGATGCTCCATGTACACCTTATGCCTTGTAGATTTCTTCACTCTTGACTCCAAGATCCTTTTTGCTTGTAGCTTGTCTGGAGTAGGTAAGGCTATGTTTCTTACATCCTTGAAGATATCCCTACTGTTCTGATATAAGTCATTGATTGATCCCTTATACCTGATCAAATCAGCTACATTGAACACTGGTGAAATCCCTAAACCTGCAGGTAACTCCACCTTGTATGCATTTTTTCCATACTTGGATAACACCTTGCATGGTCCCACTCTTTTCATCTGCAATTTGGTTGATGTACCCTTCTACAACCTGGATTTGTTGAGGTGAGCCATGACATAGTCTCCTACTACAAATTGCAAATATTTTCTTGACAAATCTACCTTATCCTTCAACTTTTGTGTAGCCTCGGTGATTGTCGTCTTTACCTGCTCCTGAATCTCCTTCATGGTCTGAGTGAAGTCCTCTGCATGTCCACTCCTATGCTCCATAGCTCCTAGGTCTCTAATCTCACACACACCTCTTGGGTGCATCCCATACACTATTTCAAAAGGACTCTTCCTTGTAGTCCTGTTCACACTGTCATTGTATGCATACTCAGCCTGTGATATGACCAGGTCCCATGTCTGTCCATACTCCTTGGTTAGGCATCTGAGAAGGTTACCTAACACTCTATTAACCACCTCAGTTTTTCCATCGGTCTGAGGATGGTAAGCTGATCCAAAAGACAGGTTGGTGCCTAATCTGCTCCATAGAGTCTTCCAAAAATGACTCATAAACTTCACATCCCTGTCTGATACAATGCTCAAAGGCAATCCATGGATCCTTACAATTTCCTTGAAGAAAAGATGAGCAATGTAACTAGCATCATGAGTGGTTTTGCAAGGGATAAAGTGACTCATCTTGCTGAATCTATCTACCACCACATAGACACTATCAAACCCTGTCTTAGTCTTAGGGAGTCCTACAACAAAATCCATGCTAACACACTCCCATGGTCTATTGGGAATGGGTAGAGGTTGATACAAACCTGCATTACTAGCTCCCCCTTTGGCTTTCATACAAACTACACACTGCTCCACATACCTTCTGACATCCCTTGGCAACTTGGGCCAATAGTAGAATCTTTGCACTAGTTCCATTGTCTTGTTGATGCCAAAATGACCACTAAGACTACCATTGTGTTTTTCTTGTATAAGATTCTCTCTCATAGAACCTTTTGGCACACACAACTGATTGCCCTTGAATAAAAATCCACTTTGCAAAGTATACTCTGAATATTGACTATGAAAATGATTCTCAAAGTCAGAACATACCTTGTATGCTTCCGAGAAGTCTTCATCTTCACCATAGAGATCCTTGAAACTCTCTATCCCAATGCTCTTTAGTTGTATCTCTTGCACTGTCAGCAATCTCCTACTTAGTGCATCTACCACCTTGTTCAACTGTCCCTTCTTGTGCTTGATGGTGAAAGTGAAAGCTTGAAGATACTCCATCCACTTCAAATGTCTATTGCTTAATTTCTCTTGAGTGTTGATGTAGCTAAGTGCTTGATTATCAGTAAACACCACAAACTCTTTGGGTAGGAGATAATGCCTCCACTTCCTAAGTGACTACACTAAAGCATATAATTCCAAATCATAAGTAGAATACTTATGTTTAGCTTCATTGAGCTTTTCACTAAAGAAAGCTATAGGCTTGCCTTCTTGGCTTAGCACTCCTCCCACTGCAACTCCACTAGCATCACATTCCATAGTAAACTTGTCAAAACTAGGTAATAACAGAATAGGTTGAGTTGCCACTTCTTGTTTCAGTTTCTAAAACCCTTTCTCAGCTTCTTGAGTCCACTTAAACTTAGTCTTTAAGCCTCCTTTGATTGTATCTAGGACTGGTGCACATACGCCACTAAAATTTCTTATAAACTTCCTATAAAACTAAGCTAATCCATGAAAACTTCTTACCTTTGTCCCTATGGTTGGTGTAGGCCAGTTTAGGATGGTTTCCACCTTGCTTGGATCCATCTTCAATGATCCTTGGGATACTACAAACCCCAAATACACAAGCTCCTGTTTGAAGAACTCACATTTCTCTAGATTGATGGCTAACTTCTCTTCTTGCAATCTTCTAAGAACCAACTCCACATTCTTTAAGTGTTCTTCTGCTGTCTTACTAAAGATGAGTATATCATCAAGGTATACCACCACAAATATCCCTGTAGAGTCTTTGAGCACCTCATTCATGAGCCTCATGAATGTGATAGGGGCATTAGAGAGGCCAAATGGCATAACTCTCCACTCATACAACCCATCATTTATCTTAAAGGTTGTTTTCCACTCATCTCCATCCTTGATTCTGATCTGGTGATATCCACTTTTGAGATCCAACTTGGTAAAATACTAAGCTCCTCCAAGACAATCCATCAAGTCCTTAATCCTAGGAATAGGGAACCTATACTTGATTGTGATTCTATTTATTGCTCTTGAATCATTGCATAACCTCCACTTACCACTTTTCTTGGTTGCTAAAACCACTGGAACTGCACATGGGCTGATGCTCTTCCTAATCTAGCCTTGATCTAACAACTCCTGCACTTGTCTAGCTACCTTTAGGTTTTGATCTGGTGTAAGCTTATAAGCTGCTTTATTTGGCAATGAAGCTCCTGGTATGAAGTCAATTTGATGGCTAATGGCTCTCTTTGGAGGTAAAGTTGCAGGTGTACCATCACTGACTATGTCCTTATACTTCACAAGTAACTTCTGGACTGCTTCTGGTATGACTATCTTCTCAGTCTGATCTTTCTCCTTAGTCTACATCATAACCACATATACTTCACCTCCTTGATGTAGAGTGTTAAGGAACTCCTTGCCACTGCTTAATAAGACACTAGGGGTCTTTGACTGTCCTTCTTCCTCATCTGACAGTGACTGCAACTGAAATGTCTTTCCATCCTTCTTGAATGAAATAGTATTTGCCTTTCCATCATAGATGGCACCTCTGTCATACTGCCATGGTATGCCCAATAGAAGATGGCATGCATCCATGGGTAAAACATCACAAATCAACTTATCCTTGTACCCTCCAATGGAGAACTCCACCGTTGTCTGCTCATTGACAAGAACACTCTGTCCTTTGTTCAACCATGTCACTTTGTAGGGATTGGTGTGGGGTACTTTCTCTAATTTCAACTTCCTTACTGCCTCCTCAAAGATGATGTTATCAGTTGAACCTGAATCCACAATAACCTTGCATACTTTCCCAAGTATTTTGCATCTCACTCTAAATAAGGCTCTTCTTTGCCTTGGCTCTTCCTTGGTCGGTTGTCTAATCAAAACTCTACTAAACATCAGATTCTCCCCCACTTTTGATTCAATGTGACTAACCTCTGGTGATTTGACACTCATGGTGTCTTCTTGAGCATATGCCACTCTCTTCTCAGTATTTGATGAGGATGCTTTCTCCGGGCACCTATAAGCTGGATGACCTACTTGACCACAGTTATAACACTTCATAGTGGCAAAGTATGAGCTACTTCTGCCTGCTTCTCTTCCTCTATTTGAGCCTCCTTGAGGTCCTCTACCTCTGTTATACCCTCCTCTAGAAGGTGTCTCACTTCCATGCTCAGTGAGTTTAGACTCTCCTTGGTTTCTTTGTTCAGTCCCTCTACCTTGGTATCCACCTCTATGTCCTCTTTGATCTCTGCCTTTACCTCTGCTCTTAGAAGCCTGTTCTTGTTTCCTCTTACTCGTCTCCAATATTTATAGCCAATTGATAGCATTGGTGCACTGTCTTGGGACTTAGAAGAGTCATCTCCTCTTGAATGTTCCACTTCAAACCGTTAAGGTATCTAGCCACCTTAAGACTTTCATCCTCTGTCACATTAGACCTCATACAAAGTTTTTGAAACTCTTTAGTATAAGAGTTCACATCTTGGTCTCTTTGCCTCAAGCTTTGTCTTTTCTTATGCAACTGAATCTCATAATCATCTGGCATGTATGCTTCCCCCACTTTGGCAACCATTCCTTTCCAAGTAGAGATAGGCTGCTTGCCTTCCTTTTCCCTCTCTGTCTGAATGAACTTCCACCATGTCAAGGCAGAACCTCTTAATCTTGATTTGGCCACCTTTACCTTATGTGCTTCAGTGACTCCATCACACTCAAAATGGTTTTACATCCCCTCTATCCAATCCATGACTAGATCAACTTCCATTTTTCCACTAAACAGTGGTATGCCTTCAAGTGCTTTTCCACTCAAAGCTTTCAATGCCTTCAAGAAAGGCTCTTCTTTCAAAACAGGGTCAGGTTCAGGGGTCTTGTCTTCCTCTGCAACCTCTTCCTTTGGTACTCTTCCTTCAAATTGCACGTTCCTCACTGCTTGCTCAAGTTGGGTTGTTCTTTCCCTCGATAGCCTATTGTCTTCCTCCTGCTCTTCAACCATCTTGGCCAATTCTGCATTTGTCACCATGATGGTAGAACCACTAGACTCAATCTCAGACATACAATGGTCAATCCCAAATCTTTTTCTTGCTCTGATACCAATCTGATGGGGAGGGGTTGGAGGAATCAATCATAGATTCCCGCTCTAAGTCTTGCTTGCAAGACCTCCTTGGTGTTTTTCTTCACCACCTTGACCTATAGGCCCCTTCTCATGTTTAGGTACCCCTGGTTCTCCTGGCCAACCCCACTACCATCACCATTCAACCAACCAAGTCAATCTTGGTGCAATGCCTCCAACTCTTCCTTAGCCCTTAATCTACCCTGAAGGCTAACCTAACCTCAACACTCAATTAGAACTTTTCAGGGGTGTAGAGGTGTCTCCAATAGCTTCAAACCATCCTTCTAGGGTTCTTGAAGGTTCTCCATACTCCACCTTCATCGCTTTCATCAAACCCTCATTTAGGGTTGAAAAAGGCTACTAGCCCTAGAGCCCCAATTAGGCCTTTTCCTCTAAGAAAATAGGCTTAATCTCAATTCCTTCTAAAGAACACCCCAATCTTTCCTTGGGGTTCCTAGTTCATTTTTCCACCTCTCAAATATTTTTGAGGTCTTAGCCCTTCACTGTCTGTACAACGCCTCCACTTGAAATGGACAAAAACTAGGGTTTTTAGGCCTTTTCCTGGCTGCTACCAAACTGTCAAGCATTTCTCACACCAAATGGATTGACGAAGCTTCCTCTTGACCACCAGGTCTTGGAAAGACTCACATCTACCTTCTCCAAAAGGAAAATTATCAAAAACTTATCACCCCTGCAAGTTATGTGCTCTACACTCCTTGTCTTCCCTAGCCGGACTCTTCCTGGCTCGCCTAGGGCAAGACTTTGCTAACAATTCCTGTGCTCACACAAACCCTACATCCTACCATATTTACACACATGGAGTCTTGTCACTATTCCCAAAGGGCCGCACAATTTGTACGGTGGGAAAGTGGTCTAACACTCCATTCTTTACAGGCTGTCTGGTTTAGACCAGCAACAGAGTTAAAGCCAACTATTTACAAACAATGATTGAAAAAAAATCCAAAAGACTAAAAGATGGCACACTAAGCTTGAGTAAACACTAAATTACATCCTCCATAAAACACAGTAACAATTTCAATTCATTAAAACTCTTCTTTGAAGCAAAAATCAGAAATAACACACAAAAACACTGTTTTTCTTGATCTCAAGAACTGCAATCATAACAAAGATGCTTCCAACCTTGCTCTCAGGTCGAGGCCCACCTTAAATATGGTTCCTCAATCAGTTATTCTCTCTTGGTCGTACATGTAAGTTATCAAGTGGCAAAGTTGTAAAATGCACTGTGTTTTTTTCAACTTTTGCCAAATTCTAGAAAATTAAGTAAGATGAGATTCTAAACTCATCCATCCTTTCACAAATTCTATCCTAGAGATCAAACACATCCCTAAGCTATCTTCACAACTCAATGGTCAACATGACCTTCATGATAAACATCAAACAAAAGAAATGCATCCTAGACTTCCTAAATGCCTAATGTTTCCTAGGTGCTCCTGCACCACCAATTAAGTTCCTACATGCAACTATAGATGGAAAGGATAATGGATGCCATGATGAATAGATGATGGTGTTTATGATGAATGGAAAAAAAATGGTGGATATTATGGTAGTGATCTATATGACTCTATATATGATTCAACATATGCTCAAATGCAAACTATGGAAAACTAAAATGATACTTCATATGCTCAAATGCCAATTATTGAAATGCTAATCTAAAATGTAGCTATGATGCAATGGAGGACATAAAATGCAACTATGAAGCAATATGATCCTAACATGGAAAGCTAAAATCAAACATAAAAAAAAATGTAACTATAAGACTCCATAATGCTCCCAAGCTCAAACGATAACCCTGCATGATAACTTTACTTCAAATGTGGATGCAAAATACAATGCCCAAGGGTTGTATTTATAGCCTTGTCCAAGCATATAGTGAGGTGGCAATAATCGACAGTCCAGATTTGAACAAGAAGAATGGATGGTGGAGATGGAGAGAATCAAGATGTTGTCCCCTTGACCAAAGACAACATGGCATATGGATGGAAGAATCTCTTAACCAATAGGCAACATGCCATTTGGATGGAAGACTTAAGTGTGGGAAGAAAAGACCATGTGCTTTTGAAATTGGTGGAAGTGTGCGAGGAATGAGCCATGTGCTTTTTAAAATGAGTTGAAGATAATTCTAATTAAAAATTAGAGTTATTTAATTTCATGTGACCTTGGTGAGGTGGGACAAAAAGTTGTAGACATGTGCTCAAATTCCTAATCGAGATTAGTGAAGATTAATCAAATAAAATAATCTTATAGAATTTTTTTTATTTAATTAATTTAGAAGAATATGTTTTAGATTTGGAGAATTTAGAAAATGAACAATATAAATAAATTGAGCTTATTTATACGTAGTTGAAATATTAATTAAATAACTAGTATTTAATTAATTAAAGGTGATGACCGATTTTAGGTGTATACAATATCTATTTGAAGTAATCAATAAACAAGAAGATTTAATTTGGTGCTCAAATTTTGGTCTCAATTATTTGTTGATAATACTGTGTATGATTGGATTTTTGTATGCATTTTAGGTTGGAATATAGGGGTATATTATGAATTGATATCAATTATTTGTTCATATTCATTTGCATTGCTGATTATATTACATTGTGCATATTGCAAACTCAAAGCATTACTTCACATTGCATAACTAATAACTAGTTGTTGATAGATGACAAAATTTCAATTACAATATAGTTTTTACAAAGTCAACCTAAGTAGTTATGCAATTACTTCAGATTGCATAACTAATAACTAGGAGCAGCTACCAATTGCATTTGCTTGTCATGGCATTCCATGAGACCACATTTCTTTGAGGCATTTTTTCAAATAGTTCACTGCCTTGTTTATGCTATCACATTTTTCATACATATTGTCTACCAAAGCATTTTATCGAACAGTTCACTGCCTTGTTGATATGGCTAAAATCCTAAAACAAGTGATTTCAAACAAGCTATGGATGCTTGGAAAAAATCTATCAAAGCATAATAGTAAGCAATAACATAGACAAGGCAGTGAACTAGTTGAAAAAATGCCTCAAAGAAATGTGGTCTCATGGTGATGGAATGCCATGACAATCCATAACAATTCACTTGTCATGGCATTTTCCATGACATTCCATCACCATGTGACTACATTTCTTTGAGGCATTTTTTCGAAAATTCATTGTCTTGTCCATGCTACCACATGTTTCATACATGTCTACCAAAGCATTTTATCAAACAGTTCACTGCCTTGCTGCTATGGCTAAAAGCCTAAAACAGGTGATTTTAAACAAGCTATGGATGCTTGGAAAAAATCTATCAAAGCATAAGAGTAAGCAAAAATCTATGGTCTCATGGTTTTTTTTGGTGTGAAAATCAATATGATTTTATTTGCAGGTTTTAAACACATTTTTTTGGCAATTTTGTTGTTTGAAATGGGGAAAAATCTTTGTGGTCAATTTTGTGCATTTTTTAATTGTAGGATTCTCACAGTTAGTGAAAAAGGTAGTGTTCATGAAGGAATGGAAAAGATGTGTAGAGCCTTTGAATTATACTTGTATTGTGTAATGGCATTGAATCATTTAGAAAACCATTTTTTCTTCACAGGGCAGCATTTTCTTGTGGACTAGTTGACTGAGACAACTCTTGTTTCAACTGACCACCCTCTCATGAAATCTCATTCATATTATAATCTTGCACAATATTATCATAGTAAAGGTGATTATGAAACCACTAATTGTTACTACATGGCATCAGTCAAGGAAAGCCAAAGGCCACAAGATTTTGTGGATAGGTTCAATTGAAGCTGGGAGATCTTAAGAGTTCTCTTTCAAATTTTGAAAAGGTTCTGGAGATCCACTCTGAGAACTGTGAGAGCTTAAAAGTTGTAGACCCCATATATTCTTAGTAAGGGCAGATTGAGAAGGCTTTGAAATTTTTAAGAAAGGCAACTCACATAGTTCCACGTGATGCCCATGCATTTATCAAGATGGGTGAGTTCTTAATATCAACAAACCCAAGTGCAGCCTTAGATTCTCTTAAGGCAACAAAGTCTCTTTTGAAGAAGAGCAGAGAAGAAGTACCCATTGAATTGTTAAACAATATTGGTGTTCTTCATTTTGAGTGTGATGAACTAGAGTTGGCTCAACAAATATTCATGGAGGCATTAGGAAATGGAATATGGTTTGAATTCATGAATAAAAGCCCCAGTGCCAATTCTGGAGGCATTAGGAAATGACATTTGGGTTGAATTCATAAATAAAATCCCTAGTGCCAATTCTATAGTTTTTTCTGTGCGCTTTAAGGATATGGAATTCTTCCATCGACTAGAAGAAGGTGATGTTTCACTTGAGTTACCATGGGATAAAGTCACAACACTATTTAATCTTGCTAGGTTGTTTGAACAACTACTTGATACTGAAAAACCAAATCTTTTATACAAGCTAAAATTGTTCAAGTTTCCTAATTATGTGGATGCATGTCTATGTCTTGCAACCATGGCTCAAGCTTGAAATGAGATCCAACTAAGCCTAGAATTGATTGGGGATGCACTTAAGGTGGATAGAACTCATCAAATACTTTATGTATGTCTAGAAACATGGAATTGAAAACAAATCGTTGGCTTAAAGAAAAAGAAACAATTAAAGTAGCATGCCAACTTGTCTTGGCTGATGAAGCAGAACAAAAAGTTGATGAAGAATGAAGGATTTAGATGGAAAGGAAAAAGCAAGAGGAAGAAATTCGGTGGATGATGCAATAAGAGGAGCAATTTGAACGTGTGAAGGAATTATGGAAGAGTAAGCATAAGGATAGGGATGATGATGATGATGATGATGAGGTTGTTCAGTCTTAGAAGAAACAAAAGAAGGAAAAGAAGAAAAAGAAGAACCTAGATAAGGACCACAAGGCTTATGATTATTATATGGAGGAACTTGATGTTGCCATGGAAGATGAGGTAAATTATATGAGTGATAAGGCACAAGATGATGCAGAAAATGCCCAAGATCTTCTTGCAGTTGCATGTATAGAAGACTCCGATGATGGCGAGACAAATTCTCTAGTTTCAAAAAAATTACAAAGGATACATGCATACTCTGATTCTAAAGATGATGAATCATTACAAAAATAGAGTCTGAGAGAAGATGATCCATATGGTGATGATGTTTAGGCTTCTTGAGCTTTAACCAAACCTAGCTCCTATTTTCCAAAAGAAAAATCCCCAAGGCCCATGGGAAATGAATGATGAGCATTTGAGTTTCAACTTGGTTTCATTTCGAAAAGGGGACATTACATTGTACAAGATTTTTTTAACAATAGAGTCTTAGAGAAGATGATCCATATGATGATGATGTCTAGGCTTCTTGAGCTTTAACCAAACCTAGCTCCTATTTTCCAAAATAAAATCCCCAAGGCCCATGGGAAATGAATGATGAGCATTTGAGTTTCAACTTGGTTTCATTTCAAAAAAGGGACATTACATTGTACAAGATTTGTTTAGCAACATAATAATTTAATCCACCTATTTGGGACTGTAAAATAAAAATAGATGAATTAATCTATTTTCAATTATAGGTTCTTCTAATCTATAATCTGATAGAAAGATAAAGCATAATACATTGAAGAACACAAAAAATGTTCTAAAATAAAGACTAAAATAGGCTGCCTATAAAAAACAAGAAAGAGGAAAGATGAAAAGATAACATACATATGATTCATTTGAGGTTTTTGATAAGATAACATACAGATGATTCATTTGAGGTTTTTGATAAGATCTCATTTAACCATTTCAAATGGATTTGGAAGGGACAAAGCATATTTCATTCACTAAAATTTTGAGGTATCTTATCCATCGTCATTGTATGCATCATCTTCTCTCAGAATTTGTTTCTATAATGCATCAAGCCTAGAATTGATTGGGGATGCACTTAAGGTGGATAAAAACACATCAAATGCTTTATGTATGCTTGGCAACATGGAAGTGAAAATAGATGACTGGCTTAAAGCAAAATAAATAATTAAAGTAGCATACCAACTTGTCTTGGTTGATGAAGCAAAACAAAAAGTTGATGAAGAATGAAGGTTTCAGATGGAAAGGAGAAAGCAAGAGGAATAAATTTGGTGGGTGATGCAACAAGAGGAGAAATTTGAACATGTGAAGGAATTATGGAAGAGTAAGCATAAGGACAAGGATGACGATGATGAGGCTGGTCAGTTTGAGAAGAAACAAAGAAGGAAAAGAAGAAAAAGAAGAAGGATAAGGACCAAAAGGCTTATGATTCTTATATGGAGGAACTTGATGTTTCCATAGAATATGAGGAAAATTATATGAGTGATAAGGCACAAGATGATGTAGAAAATTCCCAAGATCTTCTTGCAGCTACAAGTCTAGAAGACTCTTATGATGGCGAGACAAATTCTCCAGTTTCAACAAAATCACGAAGGAGACATGCATACTTTGATTATAAAGATGATGTACCATTGCAGAAACAGAGTTCGAGAGACGATGATTCATATGATGATGATGTATAGGTTTCTTGAGCTTTAACCAAACCTAGCTCCTATTTTCCAAAGCAAAAATCCCCAAGGCTCATGGGAAATGAATGTTGAGCATTTGAGTTTCAATAGACTAAAATAGGTTGCTCATAAAAACAAGAAAGGGGAAAAATGAAAAGATAACATACAAATGATTCATTTGAGGTTTTTGATAAGATCTCATTTAATTATGTCAAATGGATTTGGAAGGGACAAAGCATATTTGATTGACTAAAATTTTGAGGTAGTCTATCCATCGTCATTGTATGTTGTAGACACTAAAAAATGTCCTAATCAATATCATACATTCAAAACAGATTTACTAACATCATTTCCTCTTTAAACCCATCTTCTTTTTGCTTAATTGATTAAATTAGCCTAGATATTTAATTAACTGCATCGTTTTCATCCATTAACATAATTAATTTAATCGGGTTAATTCACCCTTTTTCGTGCTAACATTTCATCCTATTAAATTAAATAAATCAAAACATTTAATTTAATTTCGTAAGTCATTTAATTAAACAAACCTAAGTTATTTAATTAAATATCATTTAATCTCTCCCCCATTTATTAAATCATTTAATTTAATAAATATCTCTTTAATTCTTCTAATCCCCTAATTGCATGATTAAATCTTGTTTCATTAGCACTTAAACTAACTTTCCTATAAGCAAAGGGAATATTCCTTATCCCCTTTTTGCACAATTAAAACTTTGTTTTAATTTGTAAATTTCCTTTTTCATCACCCATGAGAATATTCTAAAAGAATATTCTTATTCCTTCATCATTTGAAAAAGGGATATTTTCACTTGGCTTCTTGAGCAAGTTTTAACCTTCAACTTGTTAAACAAGTCACCTTTGACTTGTGTGAGCAGGTCAAAAGTGTGTTTGTTTGAGGCAAGTGTGAACCCTTGATTAAATTCCATCATGCATTCCATGATCCATGCCTCTCATCTCCTTCATCTTGGACTGTTGATTAATATTTTCGATCTCAACCTTTCATTCCTCATTTGCTCTCCTATAAATAGATCACTATTTGGAGACAAATGGATCCATCTTTTAATTGCAAAGTTATGATGTTGAATTCACTTGTATCCATACTCTCATATTTACTCACTTTTTAGCTTATTTTAGTTAGTTTTAATTGCATAATAGCTTAGAGCATCCATTAATGGATTCCATGCATCCAACTTAGCTTGTTTATAAATTAGGGTTTTCATCTTTTAGCTTAGAATTAGCTTAGCAATAGCATTATTAGTTCATTTTTAGCATTAAATCATGGTAACTTAGCTTGCATCATGTTCATTTTAGCATAAACTAGGTTTTCATACATAAATCACAATGGTTTCATCGATTCTCTTTCATATAATCAACTGAAATAGACTCACTAATTACGGGATTGGGAAAGGGTCGTCGTTTCACATCAACGCGACACCAATTCCAAAACAGGATAAGTTTCAAACGGGCTAGATTACAAATTTAACTATTTTTGTGTAGTTTGTAGCTTTCATTTTCAATTAAATGCTTAGTTTAATTTTCCAATTTGAATGATCTTGTTTGTAGATGTGGTTTTGTTTGGCGAATTTATGCTTTGATTCATTATGAGTTAAGCGTAATTGACTCTCATCGACATTTTCTCGTCTCACATTCTGGCGCTAGAAGGAGGGCAAACCGTTAATCTAACCATTTTTTAGCTTGAATTTCATTTTATGTTGTTTTATAGGACCAGGCGATGCCCAAATTACAAACAATGATGCTATTTCAATAGAATCACCATATAGCAGCACCCTCATAATTTGAAATCCTGACACTGATTTAAATATGGTGACGCATATTTAATCCAGAGGTATCAAAAAGTTTAAGCAACAACGCTCAAATTGACTAGTTCGACACTTTCAAATTTCAAACAATGATGCTACCATTAGTAGTGACGCCAAGCAAAATAACGATGCTATCGTGCTCACTATTTCTACTACAGAGCGATGCTCATTTTCACCAGAGTGATGCCCATCCTTTAAACTGCGACACTATCATTTTCAGTGACGCCTAGCCAGGGTAAGAAAATTTATGCTTGTGTTTTTGACATGTGACTTAATTTATTGGATTTATTTGACCACTGATGCATGCCTGACTATGTTTTGGTTGTTAGGCTAACAAGGTTTTGCAGGTTTTAAAGACATGGAGCGAAAGTGAAGAAAGTCTTTTCTATCTTAAATTCTATAATTGTAACAAGCATTTGACACTTTGGGGTAATTATAACCCAATTTCATGCTTTCTACTTTCTGCTTTAGGAAACACACTAGAGTTCAATTGGGTTTAAAATGAACGCTTAAAGTTGGATAAAATTGAGCCTTCACATCATCATTTTATTTTGGGCTTAAAATTGAACAAGACAACTTCATTTTCAATTGGTGCTTAAAAAGAACTCATCATTGCTTTGAGGCTTAAAATAAACTTGTGCTTTCATTGTCTTGTAATTTTCTTTGCAATTTGTGTCATTTGAATGCATATGCACTTCTCTCACACTTCACAATGATCTTGAGAATCAAAAGCATTCTAGTGACATTGGTTGTCTAAAAAGTTACCTGCATCTTTCAATTGGTTTAAAATTGAAAAATCATGCTAGTGTGAGAAAGAGACGTGTGTGTTCCCTCCTTGCGCTTTACGCGAACTGGGCAGTCAAACTACAAGTGTACTCCCTCACTTTTGTTATCTTTAGAGGGGCTTTCCTAAAACCAATTCGAAGGCGACTCCAACTAGTTTTTCACTTGGGACAATATATAAATGGATAAGGGTAAACTATCAAGTCTTCATGGTATGTAGGCCTTAGCCATACAATGTCTTTCAGAATAGGGTACTACTATAAAAAGTATAAGAGCCCCTAGTAGAATTGATTAAAGCCTTTAGTGGCTTGTTGGACGCTCGCAAGGTCCCATGTCCCTGATTACCCTTACTACAACCCATTTGTTTAACAAGCCAAAATCCTAAAATATTTGTTGGTGCAAGAATGGTCATTCTAAAGTTGCCCCACATTTGTACTATTCAATTGTAGAAATAGAAAAATTCCTTTTAATCTCTAGATTTTAAGGATGTTGAGATTTGGTGGTCCCAAGAAGTGTGTGTCATGGAGGGGAGCCAGTGTCGCCAAATCTCTAACTGTTCTCATTGTCTAGTGTTTGGAGAAATCCTAGTGGGGACTCAACAAATATGGCCATTTCTATCCTAGGATTGTAAATGATTGTGAGTTAGTTTAACACTTTTCTTGGTTTCAAAATTATACAAAAAAATTCACTATCATCCTCAAAATTTCAAACACTTTGGCTCAAATATGGACTTCTTGAGTTAGCCTCGATATTACTACTTGTCCTAACGATTTATCCTTAGCGATTTCTAAATATCTTGACATTAATCTCAAACGCATATTTTCCCAAAGATAACATAGACAATTATGGCTTTAACCTCATGATTTTCACAAAATGGACATTGTGAAAGTTATGATGTTTTTGACATAAACATCTAGTTGGAAACATAATCAAGACAAGTGTTTGTGGTAAAATCAATTCACTTAAGCAAATATAAATTGACAAATGAACCCCACATGACTATTTAGAGACCGATTGCTCCTGTTGAACAACCCGATCTTCTAGTTGCTATAATTCAACCAAACTTTGAACTCATAAATGGTGAACAAACCAATCTCATTAGCAGTTTGAGAAGCTTCACTTTTGAAAACAAGGAAACAAATACACAATGGAGAAATGCAACAACCATTTTAGATGAAGAAGAGGAACAAGCAGATATTGAGGCTGGAAGGCCCATATTACCACCTCCCGCGTGGCAATAAATATCTTCCTTTCTTCCATAAACTTAAACTATTTTCACATGATCTCACGTAAAATCAAGATTCCTAAGACAAGGTCTACAGGTTGTCATTTTAGACTTAGGCATCTCACTCCAAAAGCTCTCAAGAAACACCTTTTAGCACTTCACAAAATAGAGACAAGTTGGTAGAAAACTTTTATAGACACGCTTCAAGGTATAGTCTCGAATTATATGCATTCTTTTGGAGTCAAAATCTTGATCTTTTTACATGATACCGAACTCCTATAAATGATTCATCAAACAATCAAAATTCGTAGGGGAAAATCTCCAACACTTCATTTCAAACATAAGAATCATAGAACAAGGTATGGTCAAAAGTGGGCTTCAATATTTTACCGCAATTGTTACACCTTGATGAGAAACTTTTATGCTCGAGTTAGGAGAGCCCAAATAGGTTTGACCATTCCCATCCTTCCTCTCATTTAAATCAAACATTGAGTCTTTAATATTTGAAAATTTTAGAGGTCTAGCATAATTCTCACTACCTTGGTCTTGTCAAAACAAAAGTTTCACTCTAGGTCAAGATTGGGTCAAACATTTTCACTCACCCCTTCATCAAATTTCATTCTTCACTTCATCCAAGTTTGCAAATTTTCAAGTACACCAACACTTTGTGACTTAAACATCAAACCAACTGCTAACTTAGCTACTTTGTATGTGAAATGTATCCTTTTCCATGCACTTAGTTAAGGTAGTTATCATTTTTGAACTAGCTCATCTTGAAGGTCATGAGTCTACCCTAAATGTTTCTAGGTTCATTAGCATCCTTTATCCCAACATCAAAGCATCAAACTCAATTCAAAAGCATTGTCCCAAAATGTTTGCAAAGATCACTTCCCACATCACTCATCTTTTCACCTCCCATTATCATCATTGCTCCCAAAAGACTTAAAGCATCCCTTTTACCTAGATTTGAGTCAACTAGAGAGTGCAAACATTACAAAACTCAACACAACTCTCCCATAGGTGACACAAAATTTATAGTAAATACAAGATCACAACTCAAGAGAATCATGGAGAAAACCAAAGTTACATTTACCTCAAGTGATCCAAATCCTTTAGAATTTGATCCTAGAAGTCATGTTACTCCATCACAACAACCGTCATTTCCTTTAGGACCAAATAGGATCGAAGACGTCATGAAAAACCCCTTTGAACTCACTAGGGAGGAACTTATGGAACGTCAAGCCCTTGAAAATGTAGCTCCTATCTCCCCGACGTTTGTAGCACATAATTTAACACAAGATTTCACAACTCCATTGCTAGGGCTAAAACAAACCTACATTCCTAATCTTGCAACCAACCTTGCTAAATATTTTGGTCACACCTCACCATTTGAAAGTAGTACACTTGTGGGTACCCTTGACACTATCCTCCACCTCCCACCACTACTTGGACACCTACTTTTGGTGCTCCTCCTATTCCTAAAGCTCCAAAACACACCTATGAGTACCACAAGTGTTCCTACCATCACGCAAAGCGATATAGACCAAGTATCTCAAAACAACACACAAGGGCATGCCAATATTATATCACAAAACTAACCCTTAACGCAAATAGGAACATCTTTATCCAACCCTCTAGTGGGTTCATCCATCCCATCCACCATTTCCACATCATCCACCATCAATCCAGCTCAAAACAATCCCTTGGTTACAAGTTCTATCAATCCTAGAAGTACCTTGATCACAAATTCCCTGTTTACATCTTTTGCACAAAGCAATCCTCAAAACATAAGACAAGGGAATCTTTTCAATCAATGAAATCAAGGTCCTAGTGTGTCATTTGCATTGCAAAATTTAATGACATCATCTTTTCCCATAGTCCCCTTTACTATGCCAAATCAATCGGGACCCCAAACATACATTCCTCCACCTCATTCTACCATCTTACAAGGAATGTTAAATCAAGTGAATCCCCCACCTTTCACCAACAATTTGTTACCCACTCAAAACCTCAATATCCATAATCCTTCACAGATGTCTCAACAACCACCTAATCCCACATTGCAAGCACATGCCTTAGCTTTACAACAAGCACAACAAGCCTATCAACAAGTCATCCAACGACATCAACAACAACAACAAGCAACTTTAGCACAACAACAACAACATCAAGCAACTTTAACACAACAACAATAGTAAGCAAAACAAGTAGCCTTAGCACGAAAACAAAATAAATCTCAACAAGTAGCCTTAGCACAACAACAATAAGAAGCACAATAAGCAACATTAGCAGCACAACAAGTTGCACAACAATAACATCAAGCACAACAAGCAACTTTATTAGCACACCAACAACAATAGGCCCAACAACAAGCCCTAGCAACACAACAACAATAACAAGCTCAACAACAAGCCCTACTAGCTCAACAATATGCCCAACAACAACAACAATGCTCCTATTATCCTCATTTGAACATTGTCAATCCAAATGCATCAAGAACATATCCATCACCTTCAAAAAATCTTACACCAACATACACCCCATACAACTCATTTTTCATCCCACCATATGTTCCTCCACCCAACCCACAAGATGATCTAGCATCACAATTGAAAATACTCTCACAAGAAATGCAGGACCCTCACATGGGCAAGAAAAAGAAACCTCATATACAGAACTTGTGTCCTTATCCATTTGACCAAAACATAGCAATGATACCATTCCCTCCTGGTTTTGAAATCCCCAAATTTGACAAATATAAAGGGAGACAAAGTCTTGTGGACCATATCAAAGAATTTAACGTCATGTGCATGTAAGTGGCTTACAATGATTCATATCTAATGCATCTCTTCCCTCCAAGTTTAACAGGTCATGCTATGGATTGGTTTTCTCATTTGCCTCCTAGTATCAAAACCTTTCAAGAAATCATTGATAAATTCATCGATCACTTCTCTTTTAATCTGGACATGGATGTCAATCTAGAAGAATTATACACTCTTAGAAAAAATCCAGGGGAAACCTTTGCTAATTTATTACAACGATGGAGACAAAGAGCTAGTAAAAGCAAGTGGCCTCTTCCTAACGAACAACAAGTGGGAATCATCATAGCCAATATGGATCAAAATCTATCATTCCGCTTGAAAATGCAATGCATCACATCATACGATGAAATTGTCCCTAGATCCCTTAACATCAAAAGATCCCTAATCTCACAAGGAAATACTTAGGCTTAGAAAGACAACCGTCCTTCAACTAGTTCAAATGAGAAACCTCGTATTTGGGCTAAGAACAAAAATGTGACAAATGATGGTGTAATAGATTCTAAGGTAGTCCTGAGTGCTCCTAGACCTAATAACAATCAAGTTGCTAACATCCAATTGACTGTGCAACAAACAACACCACCACAAAACAATTAGATCAGTAACACCAACATGCAACAAAGGAAAACTGGTAATAGGAACAACTATCCCAAACACAAGTACACACAGTTATCGAAACCCATCAAGATGATCATGAAGAAATTGGTATAGTCAAATCTGATAACACTTCCCAACTAAGAAAACTACCAAGAACCACAAGAGAAGCCATCCTGGTACAAAAAATGTGATCTATGTGACTTTCATAAAATCAAGGAGTATAAAACAACAAACTGCACGAAACTCAAGAACATCATCCAAGATCTCATAGAAAATGATACCATATCTATTTAGGTACCAGTTGGAAATTAGGATCTCAAGATATACAAGAACCCTACGCTGGATCATAACAAAGAAAACAACAATGGAAAAGCTAAGGATTACACCAATGTGCAACATACCTATTCGAATGTAGTTGCCTCCTACGATAGTGTTATCACTGTTGTCACCATCAAAGGAGCTAGTACAAAATGTGGAGTCACCACACGACGTGGTAAAATAATTGTTCAAGGAGTCCCATCTCAATCTCGGACACAACCTACTTTTCCCACATCTAATCCTAGCAAGTACAATCTTCTAGATCAGCTTAAGCAGACCCCCACACATATATCAATCTTAGAACTCTTAAGGTTATCTCTCGTACATATAGAAATATTAGAAAAATCCTATCTGAGTCATCTGTTCCTAAGAACATTGATACCGATTAGTTTCAAGCTATGGTAGGGCATATCACCAACCATCTTGTTACCTTCTCCAAGCAAGATCTACTGTCACAACCATCTCATAATTGTGCTTTACACCTTGAGGTTGTCGTTCATAAAAATAAGTTCAAAAGAGTCTTGGTAGATGGAGGTGATGATCTAAACATTTGTACCCTATAGTTGATCAAAAATCTAGGCTATTCAGAAGACACTATTGAGAAGACAAAAAGTACCACCATCAAAGCATATAACGACCAAGAATGGGTATTACAAGGAATTATTGCACTGCCAATCCAAGTGGGACCTCTTATTGCAAAAACTACATGCCAAGTACTTGATCTTGATCTTCCCTATAACATATTGCTTGGCCAACCCTGGATCCATGCCCTAAAAGCTATAGCCTCTACCTATCATTAGTGTGTGAAGTTTCCTTTCAAAGGCAAAAAAATCACTATCCATGAAGATCCAAAGCCTTTCTACTATTGCAAAAGTCTTGAGGCCAAGTTCTATCAGATCCCACAAATACCCAAAAATGATGGACCTACACCACCAAGCCCATTTGTTGACCCATCATCCCTAGCCTCTACCTCAGTAAAAAAAATTCCCATTGTGCATAGTATACTTGATGTCAAAGTAGTGATCCAAGATGATGGTTATGAAAACTATAAACTATTGAAAGACACCTTTGTCTTAGGAGAGTTGCCTATTTCTCCTTAGTCGCATGGGAAACCCACATCTAGCACCAAAGAACCCAAAATAATCAAGATGGCAACCACTACCTTCACCAAGTGGGGGGATTTGAATCAAGAAGATATCAATGAGGAAGACATCTCTAAACTTCTCTATCAAAATGAATGACCTGTTCCTATTCTTCCCATGGAAGATGACAACAGAGGCCTACAACTAATGAGGAGCATGGGATATAAAAAGAATGAGAAGCTAGGATAGAACAACAATGGTTTACTAGAACCCATCGTTCCTAAGAAACGAATAAAGAATCTTGGCTTAGGTTGTACTACTAGCAAGGTCACACTTATTGGCAAAGGTATTTTTGCTAAACGAGCTGAGACTTCCTCTTGGTCACCCACATCGCGTGATACGACCTTAGATGACTTTCCCCTTGATGTTGCTGACCTATTTGAGAACAACACCCTCTTTATGATATCCATAACATCCTTTCTCTCAAGCAACCAAACAACTTAAATACATCTAGTATACCCACAACTCATTGGCATGGACCAACAAGGACCACCGATTCTAGATTTATTTGAAAATGATGAAGTGATCTCAGAATTCATGGGACTCTGAGACAACTTATCATGGATAGATCGTAAAGTAGGCTTCAACATAGAACTCGATACAAGAGCATACTATGGGGAGAGGATTGAATCCTTCAATTACAAAATAAATGAAATGCAACTAACATGTAGATCCTTGAGTGAAAACCACCTAGTGGAACTCTCTGATACCAAAATAGTAAAAATAGAGGATGCATCCGATGGTGAAAACCTATCTGAGGCACCCAAGGATGAGGGATTCAATCTCCCCCTTAGTGCAATGCATCCAGAGAAGTCAATGGTACTAGCAAAAAATGCTGCTCCAGCCAATGTGGGAATGAAGGAAACACCCAAGATCACTTTCTATGTTGAATCCTTGTTGGAAAAATAACATAAGAACCTAGCAACATTCCTCAAAGAAAGAAGAGCTAACTTTGCATGGTCATACATAGATATGTCAGGCCTTGATCTAGAAGTGGTTGTGCATCACTTAGCAGTTCGTCCTGAAGCTAAACCAGTTAAGCAGAAATTAAGGAAGATGCACCCTCAGATAACACTCTTGGTTAAACTAGAATTATAAAAGCTTCTTGACGTTGGATTCATCTGACCGATAGATTACCCTGAGTGGGTTTCAAACCTAGTACTAGTCTCAAAACCCACTAGGGGCATCAAAATATGCACTAATTTCATAGATCTAAACAAGGCATGTCCAAAGGATGATTTCCTTCTTCCCATCATCGATCTCATTGTGGAATTAACAGTTGGGCATGGAATGTTGTCACTCATGGATGGCTTTTCAAGCTATAATCAAATCATAATCTCCAAGGAGGATCAACATAAAACTGTGTTCACTTGTCCATGGGGAACCTATTGCTAGAATGTGATGCCATTCGGGTTAAAGAATGTAGGAGCAACCTATCAAAGCGCAATGACCCTCATATTTCATGACATGATCCACAAAATAGTTGAAGATTATGTGGATGATATTTTGGAAAAATAAAAAAAGAGAAGTGAGCACATACAAGTCTTAGGACCTATCTTTGACAGGCTTGAAGAATACAAGGTACCATTGAATCCAAAAAAGTGTGTTCGGGGTCACATTAGGGAAACTTCTTGGCTTTATTGTTTCATAAAGAGGGATAGAAATTGATCCAACAAAGGTAAAATCCATCCTAGACATGGAACCACTGCAAACACTGAAGCAGATGAGAGAATTACAAGGAAGATTGTAGTCCATCAGAAGGTTCATAGCCCATATAAGATAAAATTCAACCTTTTTTGCATCTCCTCCATAAAGGGATAACCTACAAGTGGGATGAGAAGTGTGATAAAGATTTCCAACAGATCAAAGATTATCTACTAACACCTCTAGTACTCATGCCACCGATATCGAACAAGCCACTAATCTTGTACATCTCAACAACACTAGTAGCACTAGGAGCTCTTTTAGCACAACATGATGAAAACGAAAAGGAAAGATCCATATACTACATCAGAAAAACCTTGGTAGGCTATGAAATGAACTATTCACCTATTGAGAAGGCATGCCTAGCAGTAGTTTTTGCTTCACAAAAGTTTAGGCACTACATGTCACACCAAATCAAGCTCATTGCAAAGATTGACCCATTAAAATATATGTTATCCAAAGCAACCCTCATAGGACGAATGGCTAAATGGGTGATGATCTTGACAGAGTTTGACATAGAGCATGTGGAGCACAAGGCAATCAAAGGAAAAGTGATCACATACTAGCTAGCAAAATCACCTATCTATGTTGAGAACCCTTTAATATTTGAGTTTCCTGACGAATCAGTGTTCCTTATCAATCTCATAGCTCAGTGGAAGATGTACTTTGATGGATCATTCACCCAACATGGATGAGGAGTAGGAATTCTTTTCATCACCCCCAAGGTGATTGCATCCCAAAGTCATACAGGCTATCATTTCCTTGTACCAACAACCTTGTTGAATATAAAGCCTTAATCACAGGTCTAAGGATAGCAGTTCAGTGGCAAATTCAAGAGATGAAAGTCTATATAGACTCGCAGCTGGTTATCAACCAAGTCAATGATGACTATTAAACTAAGGATGACAAGCTCACTCCTTACAAGAATATGGTGGAGAATCTAAAAGATCATTTTATAGACATAACTTTTGAGCAGATTCCTCGCATGAACAATAGAGCACAAATGCTATGGTAACAATCAGATCACTACTAGACATGCCTAACAACATCCTTCAATGTGAATTCTTGGTAGAACATCTTCTGTACCAACTTTTTAAATTCATGAATCTGAATTCGCATGTGTCATTATTGGTCCTAGATCCCCGTGGTACCATGAAATCTTTACTTACCTTAACAAGGAACTCTCCTATCCGATATCACCCCGAACCTTAAAAAACCTTTGTAAAAAAGGCATCCCGATTTGTGATCCTAGGTGATACCCTTTATTTTCAAAGCATCGAAGGGACATTACTACGATGTATTAACCAAGAGGAAGCCTTAACTGATTAACAAAAGTACATGATGGCATATGTGGGTCTCATTCTAGTGGTATGACATTAGCTAGGAAACTGTTGAGGATGGGGTACTATTGGCCAACCATGGAAAAAGAAGCTCATTAGTATGTGTGGAAATGCATCTAGTGTCAACAACATGGAGATATGATCCATGCTCCATCTCAAGAATTGCAAAAAATGATCACACCATGGCCTTTTTCACAATGGGGACTTGACCTCATAGGAAAAATCACTCCAACCTCATCCAACAACCATAAGTTTATCATAACCGCCACTGAGTACTTTACTAAGTGGGTTGAAGCCATTCCTATGACCTACATAATGAGGAAGCAGATAGCCAAGTTTATCCTAGATTACCTAAATTTTTCGTTATGGTGTTCCACAAACCCTCATCTTAGACAATGGAACCCCTTTCAAAAATTAGGATGTGAAAGAGTTGTGCCAAAAATTCAATATCCAACAATGATTCTCTACCTCGTACTATCCCCAAGGCAATGGTCAAGCAGAAGCTACGAACAAAAATATCCTGAAAATCCTAAAGAAGACAGTTAATGAAGTTGGTCATGACTGGCATCTGTAGCTAAATCCCACTCTTTGGGCTTATCAAACTAGTATCCGCATGCCTATAGGTGCAACCCCTTTCTCCTTGGTCTATGGATTAGAAGCCATCTTGCCTATTGAGGTTGAGCTCCCTTCATTGCGAGTGTCATTGCAGAACCTAATAATTGAGGAAGAATGCAAAGTGTCTCGATTGAATAAGTTGGAATTATTGGATGAACATCATCTTGACGCCCTAAATCACTTACAAGTATATCAAAACCGACTAAAACAAAGCTATAACAAGAGAATCAAATGTCAGTCGTTCTAGGTAGGCAATCTTGTCTTAAAGCAGAATCAGAAGAACCTTCCAGATCAAGACAACAAAGGAAAGTTTGAGCCTAACTAGTGAAGTCCCTTTGTCATCATAGCAAGCTACAGATTAGGAGCATACCGACTATCAACCCCTAAAGGTGAAACCTTACAGGAGCCAACCAATAGCTTGTATCTCAAAAAAAATTATGCCTAGTCTCAAGGGGTATAAATTAGAAAATACAAAAAAATCATAAAATAATCAAAATCCAAAAAAAAAGAGAAAAAGGATTGAAAAAAGTAAAGAAAAAATCATCCTCTAGTGAAAACCACTTCAGTGGCACTTTGGGCAAGTACCTTGGTGAAAACCTGACAAATAGGCGCCTTGCATAAATAAAGCATCTCCATCTATTATTTCGCTCTTTTTTCCTATCATTCTTTGCATCTCCATTATCCCTCATTCACATCCTTATCATGGCTTGACACTGTAAGGTATCATGAACCCTTTAGCACTACTTGGAATATTCCAAAGGTCAGTCTATCCTGCCTTTATCGAAGTAGTCTAGCATGTCACACTGGGGGAATTTCGTTATGGGTCACAATTGAGTTCTTGTATATCTTGAGGTCATTGGACATTTTATTGGAAAACACCAAAAACATTCATAAAATATTATCCATAAAATCCAAAAGCATTTGCAAAATCCTGTACAACTAAAATCCAAAAAAAAAAAAAATTATAAAGGAAAAATCCAAAACATCCAGAAAACATCAAAATCCCTAAAAAGGTTGAACATCGAAAATCCAAAAAAATAGAGTCCTCTTGTTGAACTACATCGATTCTGAGCTTGAAAATAGGCAAGGCCATCATTGATGTGCCCCCGAGACACCCTAGGTCGGTCCTTTAGGAGTCTGTCATAATAAACTATCGTCTTTCATATGTTCATATCTTCATATTGTAAATGGGTTGAGTTAGTCAAACTATGTCATCTCTGAGCTTGAACGTGGGCAAGACCATCATTGATGTGCCCTCAAGACACCCTAGGTCAATCCTTTAGGAGTCTGTCATAATAAACTATTGTCTTTCATCTGTTCATATCTTCATCTTGTAAATAGGCCGAGTTAGTAGAACTACGTGGTCTCTACATGTATAACATAGGCAAGGCTAATCTATGATCAACGCCCGAGGCCCCTAGGATAGGTCTTTAGGTTAGGTTCTTGGTCGAAACTCAGAAATTCTCAAAAAACCCCTAAACATCCAAATATTTTTGAAAATCCAAAAAATCCAAAATTTCTAAGAAAACACAAAAAACATTTGAAAATTGAAAATCCAAAAATAATATAAAACATTCAAAAGACCTAAAAAGCCTCAAATATTTCAGAAAACCCTAAACAACCTCAAAAAATTGAAAACATAAACATCCATACAAACTTTCAAAAAGACCTAAACAACCTCAAAACATTTTTAAAATATCAAAAACATTAAAATATTCTATAAAATCCAAAACCCATCCATCCCATCTCGCTTACACCTGCAATAAACCTTCACCCATAATAAATTGATCGTCACCTCCAACCTTTGGCAAAGCAAATAGAAAGTGAACATAGCAAGTTATAAAGTGCAAACCCAAAAAATCAAAATCTAAAGTCTAAATCATAGGTAAATGCACCAATGAACTTTATAGCAATGACTCATCTTAGCATCATTGTCCTAACATCAAACAACCCTTTGATAAACATGTCCTAGGATGTATCCTTCCTGCGATGTACATCAATATCAAACATCACTTTAGCTAAACTTAAACTAGGCAAGAGCTATGGATAACACTGATTGTTTGTCTTTGATCTTTTCTTATGATTTATCTTAAATGAACCATTTTGAGGACCTCTCGATGATGTCTAACAAATCAATTTAAAGAGAAAGGAATGGGGCATTGATCATTACCTTTCGTTTGTTGTGCTTGTGGATACTCTTGCAAAATAATCTTGGCGCATAGTTGCTTAGTTGTGTCATTTGGAGTACATGTTGATTATTGTGTATGCTTTGGTCCAATATGTTCTAAGATTCTAACTTGCATTCCAACGATGTTTCCATATGTCAAGATGTGAACAAGAACTATCCTATCTATTTGTCGAGTCAAAGTCCATTACACATAGATACAACATTGTCCTGGTCATCAATACCTTGATGCATTGTGTCTATGTGTTATATCAAACAATAAGGAATGAAAAAAAATCCCAATCCCGAAGTGTGAGTATCTCATCCTACATTTTGCATTGCCTCGTTACCATCTCTAATAAAGTCTTGATGGATCAAGGACTTGTTGGATCTTTTGAAGCAATCATCATCAATAGTCATTCATTCTTCATTATTCTATCTTCTCCTCGCACTAACCTGGTATCATGATAGCCAATAAAAACATCATCAATGCATCCATTCTGCATCCACAAACCATCAACATACATAAATCTCATAATCATAGAACATCCATTAGCATAATCATTGCATATCACATCATATATTCTGCATTCTCATTTGAGTTGTGATGAATAATATAGATTTGTTATTCTAAGCATCTTAAATCATTGCATAAGCATTTACATACATCCAAATGCATACATCGTCATCATAAAAAGCATAGAAAATAGACAAAACAAAATGCATATACATCATTTGCATCCATAACATCTACATATCATAATCATCCATCCATGTCATCTCGTGAAAACATAATGAAAAAGAACATAACATTACATCCATCCATATCATGATCATCTAATATCACACAGGCATAAATAAAATGCATCCATATCATATCCATCCATACATGAAATAAATCATTTGTATCCACATATATATATATATCAAAAAATGAGTGTCATGGTACAAAATCTGGATCAGTGTATGTATATCAATGATAAGTACAATATCCATGAGGCTATCAAAAAGGATCCCAGGAATGTATATTTGTGATAAAGAATGGGGAAAAATTAAAAAGTGTTTATACATAACAGCTAGCCCTGATGGTTGCTACCCTCTCTAGCCTACTTCTCAAGTTGATCCTCTGCTCGTGGTCGTGCGTCACTACACTGTGAAAAATTTAGCTGTCTCAGAACCGTTGGAACATCACGATGATAATGTTGCTTGTAATATGCAACCTCTATAATAGCCTCTTTGTATAACCTCGTTGACACAATTCAACCATGTGTGGCTACCATCATCGCCTCAATTTGCTATCTTCGAGCCACCTCTTGATCTCTCTCCCTTGTCACAACCTATACTCTCTACAGTGCCTAATCTCTCTTGATTGTAACTGCAACCACTTGTTGCCAACCCTGGTATTGCTCAACAATAATGACCAAAACCTACTGGTAGGTTTGGTCCTACTCACCAATCAATATCTGCACTTGCTACTATAACTGTTGTATCTGAGCATCCCAAGCATCTGGTGGTGGTGGTGGTTATGGCTATTGTTGAACTACTAGAGGCTACTAAGGAGGCTTCTGCTCTACCGCAGGTGGAGCCCCCATAACCTATCCATCCTGGTCATCCTAGCCCCCTTGTCCCCTGCCTCTCCCTGCTCCTCTGTCTCTCAGTCTCCCTTTGGGAGGAGCCCTTGTTGGATCTGTCAAACGTAAGGGAGGAATGAATTAAACATCATATGCTGACGTAGTCTAAGCTATTGCCTGTCCTTGATCATATGCCAACTATCTAAAGCTCTATTAGCCTCTGGAGTTGGGATCATCGGTCCCCATGTGGGAACCTCTCTGGCTGATCTTGCAAAAATGGCCCTATAAGCATTGTTGAAGGTATGTCCTGAACCTCCTCGAACTACTTGGCTACCTTATCTAGTAGATATCTCTCAATAATGTGGTTCTCTCGACCCTACATGTATCAGGTCTACTTGGTGAAATAAAGCTATTGAATATCATTAAACCATGGTGGCATTTGAAGCCATGGACGCTAGCTGAAAACTATCATGCCATCTATCACCTATCTCCAATACGGGAGCCCAATTTGTCCAATGTGCCTGAGAGTAATGGCACCCCTATATCTCCAAATTATGAGATCATCTGGCTCCACGTCTTCCATTTGAACAATGGGTTGAAGCATGACAATATGCTCCCACGCCCAAATATGTAGTAGAGTCACCTCTACACCAATGGCTCTCCCATCACAATAGACAAAATCATGCAAATTATGATATAAGGAGGCTAGCATCACAGGCCCCCAAGCAAAAGGTGTCCTCCTGTGTAGCATCTGATGCCATGCCAAGCGCCATCCTCATGGGTTGAATCTTCTGTTGCGTCTATCTAGGGCAACCAAACCTAAAATGATGGCTACGATGATCAATCTAGAGGTTAAAACATGACCTCTGTATGACTCCAAGTCAATTTGTGATGTCACCAATACAATCTAATCCATCTCCATGACCTCAAGGTAGGTGTCGAATTTGGCATCAGTGTCATAAGTCATGTGATCTCTGTGAATCAACAAACAAAGGATGTGCCAAACATCCTCTAGAGTAAATTTCGCCTCACTTGTCAGAAGGTGGAAGGATGAGGTCTCACTATGCCATCTCTCACACAAAGTAGTCATTAGATGTTGCTAAGTGTGTTTGAATCACAGACGCATATGCAACATACCAAAGGCTGATCTCTCCTAGGTGCTCCTGGCATAACTCTGATAGATCACCTAATCTCTCCAAAACGGTCAGTCTGTGCTCGTGTGACATCAATGGTGGAAAGACCTCCTGCATCCATGAAGCACACAATGTCTAGAAATCATCAAAAGTTGACTCAATTTGAAATTTATAGCTCAAAAATCATAAAAGCGTCATTGTTTTCAATAGCATTGCTATATTCAAATTTCAAATTGCGGTGCCCGATGCATTTAAAATTGCAAATAAAAAAGTGTCACCAAATAAGCTGGCATCACGATTTAACTTTTGGCATGCCCTAACCCTAATTTCTAAATCAACAAGTATGCCATCAAATAAGAATGCATCGCCATTTAAATTAGAAACCCTAATTTTAAATCGTGACTAGCGTCGCCATATAAATATGCATTGCTATATTTCATTTGGGCATTGGAAATTTCAATTTGGGTGTCACTATATAGCGACACTACCAAAATTTAAACTTTAAAGTGTAATAAATGCATTGAAAATTCAAATTTCAAATCAAGTTTGGAGTTACATATTGGCGGTCCTGCTCTAGAAGTCGCTGGAACTTTCAAACTCGGTCAGACATGTGCTTGGGAAGCTCTTAGCGTGCCATTTCATCGAAGGGTCAAAGCTCAAATTGCAAGAATTCCTTAAGGTGTGAATGTGCAAATGAATTGAAAATGATCCTTCTTGGCTTATTTAATCTAGAAAATTAGGGTTTTTTGCCCTAATTTAACCTACAAGATAAGGTTTATTATCATTTTCACCAATTTTTCCAATTTGGACTTAATTTTGCATTATTTTTTATGTTTTTGAATTATTCTTGCATCCTAGAGCCTATCTAGACACTTGGGGCAACTTTTAACCTTTATCGAGAAATCAACCCAAAATTTGAAATTTTTGCTCGATTTCTCGAGGGGGCAGGGAGTCAGCTTTATCCTTCCCTTGGGGCATCTAAAAAATTAGATTTTTTTTTAATTTTTTGATTTAAGCAACAGTTTTGATCTGAAAAGCATTTTTCTTTGAACCGAACTAGCAGGTACCTCGCTTCAAAGAGGGGAAAAATGTAGAAACTAAAAATGTCCTAATCGATATCATACATTTGAAACAAATTTACTAACATCATTTCCTCTTTAAACCCATCTTATTTTTTCTTAATTGATTAAATTAGCCTAGCTATTTAATTAATTGCATCATTTTCATCCATTAACCTAATTAATTTAATTGGGTTAATTCACCCCTTTTCGTGCTAACATTTCATCCTATTAAATTAAATAGATCAAAACATTTAATTTAATTCCCTAAGTCATCTTATTTAATTAAATAGCCCTAATTTATTTAATTAAATATAATTTCATCTCTCCCCCATTTATTAAATCATTTAATTTAATAAATATCTCTTTAATTCTTCTAATCCCCTAATTACATGATTAAATCTTGTTTAATTAGCAATTAAACTAACTTTCCTCTAAGCAAAGGGAATATTCCTATAGAATATTCCTTATCCCCTTTTGCACAATTAAAACTTTGCTTTACTTTGTAAATTGCCCTTTTCCTCACTCATTCCTTCATCATTTGAAAAAGGGATATTTTCACTTGGCTTCTTGAGCAAGTTTTAACCTTCAACTTGTTAAACAAGTCACCTTTGACTTGCGTGAGCAAGTCAAAAGTGTGTTTGTTTGAGGCAAGTGTGAACCCTTGATTAAATCCCATCATGCATTCTCATCCATTGATGAGAATCCATGATCCATGCCTCTCATCTCCTTCACCTTGGACTGTTGATTAATCTTTTTGATCTCAACCTTTCATTCCTCATTTGCTCTCCTATAAATAGGTCACTAGTTGGAGACAAATGGATCCATCTTTCAATTGCAAATTCATGCTATTGAATTCACTTGCATCCATACTCTTGTATTTACTCACTTTTTAGCTTATTTTAGTTGGTTTTAATTGCATAATAGCTTAGAGCATCCATTAATGGCTTCCATGAATCCATCTTAGCTTGTTTATAAATTAGGGTTTACATCTTTTAGCTTAGAAATAGCTTAGATTAGCTTAGCAATAGCATTATTTGTTCATTTTTAGCATAAAATCATGGTAACTTAGCTTGCATCATGTTCATTTTTAGCATAAACTAGGTTTTCATACATCAATTATAATGGTTTGATCGATTCTCTTCCATAGAATCAACTGAAACAGGCTCACTAATCACAAGATGGGGAAAGGGTCGTCATTTCACATAAACACGACACCAATTCCAAAATAGGATAAGTTTCAAATGGGCTAGATTAGGAATTTAATTGTTTTTGTGTAGTTTGTAACTTTCATTTTCAATTAAATGCTTATTTTAATTTTCCAATTTGAATGATCTTGTTTGTAGATGTGGGTTTGTTTGGTGAAGTTATTCTTCGATTCATCATGAGTCAAGTATAATCGACCCTCATCGACATTTCCTCGTCTCACATATGCATCATCTTCTCTTGCAATCTATTGAAACTCAAATGCTCATCATTCATTTCCCATGGGTGTTGGAGATTTTTCTCTTGGAAAATAGGAGATAGGTTTGGTTAAAGCTCAGGAAGCCTAGACATCATCATCATATGGATCATCTTCTCTCATACTTTGTTTCTGCAATGGTTCATCATCTTCAAAATCAGAGCATGCATGTATCCTTCATGATTTTGTTGAAATTGGAGAATTTGTCTCGCTATCATCAAAGTCTTCTAGACCTGCAACTGCAAGAAGATCTTGGGCATTTTCTACATCATCTTGTTCCTTATCACTCATATAATTTGCCTCATCTTCCATGGAAACATTAGGTTCCTCCATATAAGAATCATAAGCCTTGTGGTCCCTATCCTTCTTTTTCTTCATTTGTTTCTTCTTAAACTGATCGACCTCATCATCGTCATCATCCCTATCCTTATGCTTACTCTTCCATAATTCCTTCACACATTCAAATTGCTCCTCTTGTTGCATTTCCCACTGAAGTTTTTCCTCTTGCTTTCTCCTTTCCATCTAAATCCTTTGTTCTTCATCAACTTTTTGTTTTTCTTCATCAACCAAGACAAGTTGGCATGCTACTTTAAGTGTTTCTTTTTCTTTAAGCTAGTCATCTATTTTTAGTTCCATGTTTCCAAGCATACATAAAGCATTTGATGAGTTTTTATCCACCTTAAGTGCATCCCTAATCAATTCTAGGCTTGGTGCATTGTAGAAAGAGATTTGAAGAGAAGATGATACATACAATGATGATGGATAAGCTACCTCAAAATTTTAGTCAATCAAATATGCTTTGTCCCTTCCAAATCCATTTGACATAGTTAAATGAGATCTTATCAAAAACCTCAAATGAATCATCAATATGTTATCTTTTCATTTTCCTCTTTCTTGTTTTTTATGGGCAACCTATTTTAGTCTTTATTTTAGAAATCTTTTTGTGTCCTTCAATGTATTATGCTTTATCTTTCTATCATATTTTAGATTAAACGTATAATTGGAAATAGATTAATTCATCTATTTTTATTTTACAGTCCCAAATAGGTGGATTAAATTATTTTGCTGTCAAACAAATCTTGTACAATGTAATGTCCCCTTTTCAAAATGAAACCAAGTTGAAAATCAAATGCTCATCATTCATTTCCCACGGGCCTTGGGGATTTTTCTCTTGGAAAATAGGAGTATAATAATAAATCAAGATTACCTTAATGTCATAAAAGGGGCCACTTAAGTGTTGGAACAAAGACTAGGAAATGTTTATGCTACAAATGGGGCAACCATTGTGCTAGCTAAAAGGGGTCAATTTGATATTGCAAAGGAATTTCTTACACAGGTACAAGAAGATGCTGCAGGAAATATCTTTGTTTAGATGCTTGATGTGTGGGTAAATCTAGCACATGTTTACTTTGCACAAGGATAGTTTGTGCTTGTATTGAAAATGTTTATGTTGCAAATATGGCAACCATTGTAAAATGTTGGTTATAAGAATCCCACCTTATCTCCACTAATGTTTTTCTCCTTGCTCAGTTAATATTGTCATATAGATATTTGTTCTATGTGTTTATTATGAAAATATAACATGAAACAAATACTGAATGATGAAGTTATACTCAATCAATGAAAACATGAGAATGACATATGGCTTTGTATTGAATGAACAATCTAATAAAAAATAGAATTTTTTTTGTAGCTTACAATCAGATAGTTAGATTTAGAAAATCAGATCATATACAACATTAAAAATGGCCAAAATGTAGACCAAACCCTAGCCAAATGATTGAAGAATAAACCCTAGGTAGTCTTGATGAAATACTCTTCAATCCTTGATTGAAATAAAATTGTAGTAGCACCGTTGGAGGTCTGGTAAGACTAATAATAACTGGTATGCAATCTGTACTTGATTGAAGACCCAAAAATGTTGAAACTCATCAAATATTGCAGAAATAGCTCAAATCATGAAGTCACCTTGCTCAGATAGATAATGATTTAGCCTAGCTTGCCTCCTATGCTTGAAAAAGGATGAAATATGATTGATATCAAGTCTGAAACTTGGTTACCAACAACTTGTGGTAACTTGATATGGATTTATATCTAAACCACAATGCAAAAAATCTTCAAAAATGAAACCCCAATATGTTAAAAGAAGCGATTTGTTCTTTGAAGTCAAAATTCAATCCAAACTACTTGATTCCTCCTTGGACCTACAATAAAACAAGTCTTCAAACCTTATCTTTCAAGTCCTAACTCCATAGAAGCATGTCAATTAAGCTCTAGGATGAACTCCATGTGAATTCATCTCTCATGGTGGAATGGGGTAATCACCAAACCACAAATATTTCAAGGGAATACCACCTTTAATCAACTAGAATTCATTTCCATCCAAGAGAAAACTCTCAAGAATAATGTTTGCCAAAGATCAATTCAACATGATCCTCCAAGTATTCGATTCATCTTTAAATAAGGCTCTAAAACCACCCTTAGTCCAAACTGCCATAGGGAGGATCCAATTTGATCTTATCAAACCATTTAATGCCTTAAACTGCCATAAGGGAGGATCAAATTTGATCTTATCAAATCATTCAATGCATTCTTCACTAAGGCACTAAACCGACTTAGGAAAGATAATTTTATTTTGAAGCAAATTAGATAAGATTTGATTCTTTTTGAAAGAGGTAGCCACTTAAAGAAGAAAATAATATTTTCTTTGTTTTAAAACTCTCCTCCTTAATATCTTGTAAGATTGCTTTGACTTTGCAAGTGGAACATAAAATAATAATAAAATATAATCAACATTATATTTTATTTTCAATTAAGGATAATCCACTTCTTAATCTCCAAAAGCAACTCATCAAAAATATAAATCTCTTGGCCAAAATCACTCTCAGGATCAAATCAGCTACCTTGGCAAACTTCTCCAATGACCAAGGGTTTCAAATGATGCTCAAAATTGAAAATAATTACTTACCTTAGAATTGGGGACATTACAAGTCCTCCCACCCCAAGATTTCTTGCCCTAAGCAATCACAAGTGCCAAATGGACACTAATGAATACCAAGATCCCAGACCCATCTAGGATCTCCATAGATGCTCACATGAACAACCTCCAATCTACTGAAGTAAAATATCTTGGGACCACTTCCACTATCGCACAATGATGCAAACATGTCCATATCAATGTAGGTATCAATCATGAAGGTGCAGTTTCCAAAAAAAAATGTATCCATTCCTCTTGTTTTGCTATCATAAATTAGAAAAATAATGTGCAATATGATAATATCATCCAAAATGATATAAGATGTGTCGTCCAGGCAGTGTATGCAAATAGAAAACCATTACTAGACCCATCTTCAGCCAAGGCATAGTGTTTTCCATCATTATAAACTGTTCTACATATTGTTGGATTGAAACCACACATTTCAATACTCAACAATGAAGAATCACTATCAAACCATGGAGAATAGTTTATTAGACAACCCACAAACTCCCATATGAATTTCTCATCAATATAATATTGTATCAACTCAATGGTTTGACCCAGCCTATCAAAAGGAACCAATGTAAAATAAACTATCAAATCATCCATGTACCCCAATAAGAAGGTATCATCAAAATAATAAGTAGGTTGGCTTTGTTCACCAAATGGAATTGACGCATCGGGCAAAACTGAGTTACCTTCATCTTCATAATCACACTCATGTATAACATCAATGGCTGACCCATGATGATTAGACAAAGCTAATTGCCTTATTCTTTTAACCATCTCTACCTATTGTTTTGCTTGATCAATAATTAACTTAGCTTTCTTTGCTCTCTCTAGCCAAATGTTACACTTCTCTTGTGTCTTTTCCACACCTTCAAAGGTTTGATATACAAAATTAGATTGCGTAGTTCCCTGTTTTTCAACAAGATCACCATATCCAACACTCCAATTTTGTATGCCATCATTAGTAGACCACAAGTAACTGTCATCCAAAGGTGTTAGCATGTCTATCTCATGAGAATGCAAAACCATAGGACTGCTGTCCTCAAACAAATTAGGTATAATGTCATGCCAATCCATAAACTTATCATCCATTTCAATATTCAAATGCTTACCATCAAGTGTCGATTCTGTACAATTCTCTTCACATGCATAATGTATGCCTTCATGACCCAAAGCTATCATTGAATTTGGCTGCTATTTAATGAGGCAAAGTGTATTTGAGAGCTTTCATAATAATGTGTTCCCCATCATGTATGAGACTCAACTCCATTTCTTGTAAATCTTGGATGACCCTTTGTAAAGAATGTAGCCATTGCATACCATGTACAACTTCATTGTCCTTCAAATCAAGCACATAATAGTCAACACAAAGAGTATAATCACCAATGATAATGCTAAGCTTGCTCACTTTCTTCTTGCAAAGAATAGTAAGTCCACCTACTATAGTCACATCAAAGCCCTCAAAATCTTCATGAATGAATTGATCAACAACAACTGCAATTTGAAACATAGTAGACCTTTGCTTATCATCATATATGGGGTGGTGAGTGTCACAAACTTGTTGAAGATGAAGCCTGGTTTGTTGTGCTATCAACTTAGCTTTCGTTGCCTTGTCAAGCCATCCCTCAAACATTTCTCGAGACTATTTTATCAAAATTGCTCCAAATTGTCTAAGATCAGTTCCACAACGAGATGCATCATATACATTATCATGACCAATGCATGCATTTGGTGTACCGATAAAAGTAGAATCAATATCACTTGTTTCCCAATGATTATCACCTACAATATCATGAGAAAGTGAGGATATACCACTACTGTTTAAAATAAAAAAACTAGGATTGATTATATATTTTCTTTCATTACCTAGAAAATCTTTAATGCAAGAGAACACTTGCATACATCAACAACCTAATCTTGTAGCATATAAATTCTTGAAGTTGTGACATCCTTCTACTCAATCAAAGTATTGGCATCATGAGGGTGAGGCACCAACCTACAAATTGATTCGTGTTCTTTTCCCACTATTGTTATAAATTCAAATTGTAGGCAAGTACAAGTTCCCACCATAACCTCATGCTTATCTATCTTTTCTTGAATGTGTACTATGCTACATTTCTTTTCACAACCATCTAGCTTGGATTCATGCTCATGTGATGTCAAAATATGGTTGTCCCATTTTCTAATCCATACCATCAACTCCATAATTGATATGTTTTCCTTAACTAGCAAACTCTAAGGTGTAGTATGCAAGGCAAACCAACAATTATCAAATTGCAAGATCTTCTTAGTAAGAAACCTCCAAATATTCCTAATCATCTCCCCAAAACAAAATGATTCATATGATCTTAGCAATTGTCCTTCCATTGTAGATGATGCATGAATAACCATAATGAAACCAATAATGTTCCATTCCACACAAATGGACATAACACTTGTGGCCGATCCATCAAGTGTGTGACCACTCTCATAATTTTTTTGAGCCTTCAAGGGTCTCTCCAAAAGAGGAAGGTCATGAAATTTACGATGCAAACTAGATCAAATTGGATTTTCTAAATTATTCCTCCTTCCTTCTTCACCTAATTCAACATGCTATTCTTGTGGGCTTACCTCAAGAAGCTCTTCCCTTGTATACTTAACATCCTCCCATTCTTCTTTTGAAAGAAATGGGGATCTAATGTGTGATTCACTTTGTCTTCTTGCATTATCTATCAGATTGCATATTTACTTAACCTCTTGTAAGTGTTGTCTTGCTTGGGCAACAAGCATCTTGGCCTTGTTAGCTCTTATAGACCACCCATCACATAACCATTGTGCCCTTTTAACATCTTCCACTGTATGGTGAACAAAATCAGGACCTTTGTGGCTTGAATCCACAATATATATCTCATGTGCAACACTCTCAACTTGAGTACTAGCATAAGAAGACTCAAAAAATTATTACCTTCATGTGAAATGGATGCTACCTCATGATTAGAACTGTAGTTGTAAAAGTTAGAATAGGTGTCACACACCTAGGTATCATGTTTACAACATCTCTAATGGGTTGATCCATGATTTTAATCTCTCCCACCTTGTGATCACAATGAAGACTCAATGGTGCAATAGGTGATCCCTCACGATCCAAAGTTTTGACTTCTTTAGGATTCCCACATAATGATTGATTTTTTGCATTGAACATGATCACTAGTAGGTTGTAGATCACAAGCAAATGATTCCTCTTTCTTTCCTTGTTCTTGCACCTTTAGCTCTCCTTCTTTCTCGATGCTTTCTTTGCTATCTTTTGATTTTTCTTCATGTATAGGTGATGTGACATTATTGGAATCAACCATCACACTAGAAGATGCTTTATGATCACCCAAAGTGTCCATACCATTGCTATCCAAAGCATTGACATGAACTATGCTAGCCTCTAATGTAGGAGCCTCTTGTGAAACCTCTTGCAAGTATGATGTAGACAAATCATTACCCAAGGTTGTCCTAATGCCTTCTTGATTCAAATCAACATGTCTATCAAATTCATCATATAAATTTTTGCATACCTCATTGGAACTTGAAGACACCCAATCATTCTTATGAAGAGTCATATCAACCATATGCAAAGATTCTCTAAACAATTCATAAGCTATGGTGTGATATTCCTTCCTTGCATTATCAATCTTGTAGAAAAGATTCAGGTGCATGTCCATGTAGTCCTTGAAAGGAAAATTCTCCTTAACACATTGAGGAAGAATGCTATACTCCTAAAATATGCTAATCACCACCGCTTCTTTGTCTTGTGGTGTTGGGATTTTGCTAGTAGAAAGTGAGGATGATCCTTTAGAGAGTCCTAGCCTTGAAATTGAATCATTGAAACACTACAATTTTTGTATGGTCTTGTATTGTGTTTGCTCAATTTCTTTCCATGCCTGTTTATTGCTAAATTTTTTTTCCATGATGATCTTTTTCACTATCCCAATTGAAAACCAAATCCAAACTGACTGGTGCACAACTGATTTCACATCAATTGAATGAAATTATTACCCAATAGGCTGGTAGGAACATGGCTTTGATACCACTGTAATAAGCCTACCTTATCTCCACTAATTTTTTTCTCCTTGCTAGGTTAATATTGTGATATAGATATTTGTTCTATGTGTTTATTATGAAAATATAACCTGAAAAAAATACTTAATGATGAAGTTATAATCAATTGATCACAAAATGAGAATGACATACCCAAAAAATGTTGATGGCTTTGTATTGAACGAACAATCTGATTACACATAGAGAATTTTTTGTAGCTTACAATCAGATAGTTTGATTTAGAAAATCAAATCACATACAACATGCAAAATGGCCAAAATGTAGACCAACCCCTAGCCAAATGATTGAAGAATGAAACCCTAGGTAGTCTTGATGAAATGATCTTCAATCCTTGATTGAAATAAGATTGTAGTAGCACCGATGGAGGTCTAGTATGACTAATAATAACTCTGTAACAACTGGTATGCAATCTGTACTTGACTGAAGATGACCTAGAAATGTTGAAACTCATCAAATATTGTAGAAATAGCTCAAATCATCAAGTCACCTTGCTCAGATAGATAGTGATTTAGCCTAGCTTGCCTCCTATGCTTGAAAAAGGATGAAATATGATTGATATCAAGTTTTAAACTTGATTACTAGAACCTTGTGCTAACCTGATATGGATTTCCAGCCAACCCACAATGCAAAAACTCTTCAAAAATGAAACCCCAATATGCTAAAAGAAGAAATTTGTTCTTTGAAGTCAAAATGAAATCCAAACTACTTGATTCCTCCTTGGACATACAGTAAAACAAATCTTCAAACCTTATCTTTCAAGTCCTAACTCCACAGAAGCATGCCAATTAAGCTCTAGGATGAACTCCATGTTAATTCACCTCTCATGGTGGAATGGGGTCATCACCAAACCACAAATATTTCAAGATAACACCACCTTGAATCAACTAGAATTCACTTCCAACCAAGAGAAAACTCTCAAGCACAATGTTTGCCAAAGATCAATTCAACATGATCCTCCAAGCATTCAACGCCTCTTTAAATAAGGCTCTAAAACCACCCTTAGTCCAAACCACCATAGGGAGGATAAGATTTGATCTTATCAAATCATTCAATGCCTTCTTCACTAAGGCACTAAACTGACTTAGGAGAGAGAGAATTTTATTTTGAAGCAAATTAGACCAGATTTGATTCTTTTTGAAAGAGGCAACCACTTAAAGAAGATAATAATATTTCATTTGTTTTAAAACTCCCCTCCTTAATATCTTGTAAGACTGCTTTGACTTTGAAAGTGGAACATAAAATAATAATAAAATATAATCAACATTATAATTTATTTTCCATTAAGGATAATTCCATTTTTAATCTCTAAAAGCAACTCATCAAAAATATAAATCTCTTGGCCAAAATAACTCTCAGGATCAAATAAAATACCTTGGAAAACTTCTCCAATGACCAAGGGTTTCAAATGATGCTCAAAATTGAAAATCATTACTTAGCTCAGAATTGGGGACATTACATTGGCACAAAGACTAGGAAATGTTTGTGCTGCAAATGGGGCAACCATTGTGCTAGCTGAAAGGGGTCAATTTGATATTGCAAAGGAAATCTTTACACAAGTACAAGAAGCTATTGTAGGAAACACCTTTGTTTAGATGCCTGATGTGTGGGTAAATCTAGGACATGTTTACTTTGCACAAGTACAATTTGTGTTTGCAGTGAAAATGTATCAAAATTATTTGAGGAAATTTTATTTTGGCACTAACACCCAAATTTTATTATATTTCTAGCTCGAATAGATTATGAAGTAGAACAATGGCAAGATTGTAAAATAACATTATTAAGAGTAGTAGAAAATTATTAAGAGCACTAGATTGTAATGAGCATTTAAAATTTGTGTTTAATGTAATGAGGGTTTTGAATTACCTCTAAATTCATTGCAGAGGGCCTCCCCAAGTTTGATTTCACTACAGAGGGCCTCGGTGAATTCAAATTCGTTGTAGCAAACTCCAAATTCCTTGCTCGTCTTTTCAAAAGTCTCCAGGTCCTCTCCAAATATTTGTCGCCCATGCAAGTAGTTACTATAACTGATAAAAATGCCTCATGCCAGGCTAATGAATGAAGTGAAGTCTACAATGAATGAATGAAGCGAGGTCGAACGAGGTCTACAATGAATGAATGAAGTGAGGTCAAGTGAGATGAATGAATTTGTAATGAACGTGAATAATTTTTTAGTCAACGACCAAATAAATCATTTATTTACTCATTTATAACTGAGTTGCAAAAAATGAGTAGAATTTAGTCATTTTTAGTTGTTGTGACTAAAATTTTTAGTCACCTAGTCATTTATTTGCCAAATTCTACTAGTGGTACCACCAGCAAGGTGGACCACAGGGTCCCCTTCTGAACTAGTAGTACCATCAACAAGGTGGACCATAGGGTCCCCTTCCATATTCGTCCCATCAACAAGGTAACCTGCAAACACACCATTAAGGAAACCTTCAGTAAAGTCCGTCCTAGCAACAAGGTGTGCCACAGGGCACCCTTCTTTAGTCATCCCATCAATAAAGTAACCTACCAATGCATCATTAGATAAACCTTTAGTATAGTCCGTCCAAACAACAAGGTGCTCCATATAGCACCCTTCATTTGTCCCATCAACAAGGTAATCCGTCAACACATCATCAGGGAAACCTTCATATAGTCCTTCCCAGCAGCAAGGTGTGCCACAGAGCACTCTTCTTTAGTCATCCCATAAAAAAGGTAACCCTCCAATGTACCATTAGGGAAACCTTCAGTATAGTCCTTCCTAGTAGCAAGGTGTACCACAAAGCACCCATCTTTAGTCATCCCATCAATAAGGTAACCTGCCAATGCACCGCCAGGGAAACCTTCAATATAGTCCTTCCCAATAGCAAGGTATGCCACAAAGCACCCTTCTTCAGTCATCCCATCAACAAGGTAACCCATCAATGCACCATTAGGGAAACCTTCAGCATAATTCATATCAACAACCAGGTGTTCCATAGGCCACTCCTCCCAATTCGTCCTACCAACAAGGTAACCCGTTAATGCATCAACAGGGTAACCTTCAATATACTTCATCCTAGCAACAAGGAGCTAACCCTCTTTTCACACAAAAAGGACCTAACCCACCCTATGTTCAAAACAACTACCAAGGTTCAATACCCCCATTCTATCCAACTTATGACCAAACAAATGTTGTGGGACAACAAGGCTATTACAAACAAGATTTGCAAACAAGGGTACCGAAAATAGAGATGGAACTAAAACTAGAGGTGATCACCCAACAGATAGCAGACATGCAGGTATGAAAACAAAAGAAGACCTACATTCTTTAAGAAATATGCCCATTCCCATTCGATCATTCTATCATTGCATTACCTTTTTCAAAGAATTTTTAAATACCCAAGTTTGACAACAAATACAGAGGAAGAGGAGATCTAGTAGAGCATGTACGAGACTTCTCAGTGTCATGTATGGAGGTACAAAACAATAATGCTTATCTCACGAGGCTCTTTCCATGTGGCCTTACAGTTCATGCTATGGAGTGGTTTGTTAGAGTAATAAGTTATTATGCTTAATTAATTATATCATATTGGTTAATTAATTAAGTCACTTATTCCTTTAGTTGCTTAAGCTAAACTTAGGCACATTAATAATTGATTAATTATTAAGTGTGCACACTAGGGTTTCAGGGTTTCCCTTTTAGGGTTTCTTGATCTCCTTCATAAGGATTGATCTCTTTGTAATACTTGATTCTCAATAATGCATTTTTACTTTGAGGTTTACAAAAAATCTTCTTTGGTTTTGCATGTCTTTTGCATGTGACAGGTGATTGCATGCAGGTGATCTTGGTTTCTAACATGGTTCACTTGTCTACAACCCAAAATTAAAACCTTTGATGAACTATCTAGCAAGTTCATAAGTCATTTCTCATTCAACATAGAGCAAGATGTCACCATCATGACTTTGTCCACAATCAAACATAGTCAAGGAGAGACCTTTACCTCTTACTTACAGAGATGGAGACACAAGGCTATTCGATGCAAATGGTCCATTCCAAACAAGGAATTGGTAGACATCTTCATCACAAATGTTCTTCCCGAAATCAACTACCAACTCACTATGTTATGCCTCAAAGACTTTGAAGAAACAATAAAAAAGGGATTACATATTGAGAGATCCCTCATTTCAAGGGGAGTCCTTAAATTAAACAACTCAAAAGATAGTTCCTCTAGTTCAAATGAAAAACCTAAAGTCTGGTCCAAAAAAAAGAATGTCATAGATGATGGAGTAGTTGATGCTAGAGCACTATGGAATGCATAAAACACAACTCAAAAAAAACTACAGGTGGCACAAATGAGCTATGTTCCCAACAACACACAAAACAACCAAATTACCTATCCCAAGAACAATCAAGTTGTCAACCAACAAATGAATCAATGAGGGCAACAAAGGTAATACGTTCAACCCAAGAGACAATTCACAGTACTAGGTGAGTCACTTGAAATAATCATGTGAAAAATAGTACAAAAAAACCTCATCAAAACTAATGATCGCCCAAACTATGAGGAACCTAGCTTCAAGACATCATGGTATAACAAGAAAGACTTGTGTGAATTCCATAAGATCAAAAGACACACAATCAAAAATTGTATACGACTCAAACACCTCATCCAAGACTTGATAGACAAAGGGGAAGTGGATGTTGAGCATCGCCCCAAAAATAAGGTTCTTAAAATATACTCAAACCCAATCCCAGACCATGCTAAAAGGAATTACAAAGGAAAGGAACAACAGTGCCATAATGCTAACTACATATACGAGGACACGGTTTTAGGAACCCTCTCACAAGATGATGACAATAGGGAAAATATAGTGACAATACGAGGTGGAGACAACAACTGTAATGTAACTACCCATCAAGGGAGAGTTACAATACAAGGAGCCCCATCCAAACCTAAAATTAAGTCATCAAATGACTACAACATCGTGGAACAGTTGAAGAAAATGCCGGCCCTAATCTCAATCCTAGAGTTGTTAAAACTGTCACCCGCACATAGGGAAATGTTGGAAAAATCATTGGAAACATCGGTCCTTGATGACCTTGATCCTAGTCAATTCCAAGCCATGGTTGGCAAGATCACAACAAGTAATAATTTAATATTTTTTGAGAAAGATCTGCCACAAAGAAAATTCCACAACCAAGCCCTCCACATAGAGGTTGGTGTTCACAAAACCATGGTCAAGCAAGTATTGATAGATAATGGTGTAGGTTTAAACATTTGTACCTTAAAATTCATCAAAAATTTGGGGTATTCTGATGATGTGATTAACAAAGGAAAGAGTATCACCATAAGAGCCTATGATGACCTTGAAAGGAGTTCAGAAGGGACAGTTAGGCTACCAATGCAGATAGGACTGACCATCGCATAAACTACCTATCAAGTACTTGACCTTGAGTTTTCATAAAACCTCCTTTTAGGACGCCCTTGGATCCATGCATTACAAGTAGTACCATCAACCTTTCACTAATGCCTAAAGTTTCCCCATGAAGGAAAAGAGGTAACCTTATATTTTGCATCCGTATTCTCCCACCAACACCTAAAATCTATGGAGGTTCAAAAGAGTCAAGCATGCTCAGAAAATGAAAATGATAGAAAAACCCACGATCTTCACCAAGTGGGGGGACATGAAGGAAAAAGAACTATTCAAAGAGGAATTCTCATCCATGATTTACAAGGAGGACCAAAAACAACAAGAAAAAACACAACCCATTCTAATTGATCCTAGCAATAGAGGTTATCAATTAGCTAAACAAATGGGGTATCGAGGAACAGGTGGCCTTGGGCTACACAAACAAGGCCAATCAGAGCCTATCATAATGGAACAAAGGAAGAAAATATGGGACTAGGTTATAAGCCAAAAGATGTGGCTATTCCAAAAACTGGATGAACCTCTTTTAAGAAATGAGAAACTTCTGCTAGTGTTAAGGCACTAGATATCTACCATATCATGGACAATGATTTACCCGTCGAAGACTTATTCAACAACTTTAGAAATGATAGGTACCCTCTCTAGTATATCAAAACCATCCCCAACATCTATTACCATTCTAGAATGGACTCTAACAAATACAAATGGGATTCTCCTTCCTTCGTCACTATATATGATTACCCCACTTCCAACAATGATGACCTAGATACCCAGTGGGAAAAAGATACTCGAGCCATACTGACTATTTACGCAACCTCCATAAGCTTTGTGGATAATGATATCCTACCACTTTCCTATCCACAACTTATAGATTGGGATGAACAATAACATACACCTATTCTAGATCAATTCCAGAATGATGAGGTAATTGTGAAGTTCATGAGACTTCGAATAGACATACCAATAGATCACAAAGCAAGGTTCATCATGGAATTCAAACATGATGCATACTTCATTGGAGAGATTGAATCTTCTAGTCACAAAATTGAAAGAGAAAACATAAAAATAAACATGAGATCCCCTAGAGAAAACCATAGTGTGGCTCTATTAGATCCAGAAAAGAAGAAAATAAAGGACGCATCTGATGGTGAAAACCTCCTAGAGGCACCCGAAGATGGAGGGTTCAATCTCCCCATATTAGAATATCAAGAAAGATCAACGATCCTAGTAGAAGAAGCAGAGTCCATAAATTTTGGCAAAACAGAAGACCCAAAGATAATATACCATGTGGCATTGCTTGACCCTGAAGAGAAAGAAAACTTCATAGCTTTCATCAACACCTGGAAGGTAAACTTTGCATGCACCTATGAAGATATTCCTGGACTAGATCCAACACTCGTGGTACATCATCTAGCCATCTTCTCTGGAGAAAATCCTATCAAACAAAAACTCATAAAAATGCATCCTTAGATAGCATTATTGGTAAAGGTAGAACTCAAGAAGCTACTAGATGTGGGTTTCATTAGACCCATTGATTATCTAGAATGGATATCCAATCTAGTACCAGTATCAAAGCCTACTAGGGGCATAAGGATTTGCACAGAATTTAGGGACCTGAACAAAGCCTACCTAAAGGATGACTTCCCCCTTCCCAGTATTGACATGATCGTGGATCTAACAGCAAGGCATGAGATGCTATCCTTAATGGATGGTTTCTCCAGATATAACTAGATAAAAATCTCTCTAGATGATCAACACAAATCAAATATTTACTTGTGCTTGGGGGAAATTTTGCTAGAATGTAATGCCATTTGGTCTAAAAAATGCAAGAGCAACACATCAAAGGGAAATAATGACCATATTCCATGATATGCTACACACAATCATGGAAGACTATGTGGATGACATTCTAGCAAAGTCAATCAAAAGGGAAGATCACTTGACCAATCTTGCAAAGGTGTTTGATTGGCTTGAATAGTACAATATGAGACTTAACCCTAAGAAATGTGTGTTTGGAGTAACATCCATAAATATTTTTGGGTACATAGTGTCAAGAAGAGGGATTGAAGTGGATCCTACAAAAGTGAAAGCTATAACAGATATGCCTCCACCAAAAACACTAAAACAACTGAGGAGTTTATAGGGAAAGTTGCAATCCATCAGGTGATTTATCACACAATTGGCGGGAAAATGTCACCCTTTCACTCATCTCCTACACAAGCACATCACCTTCAAGTGGGATGGAAGATGTGACCAAGCGTTCCAACAAGTCAAGGAGTACCTACTTACTCCTCCTATACTCATGTCGCCTATCCTTGACAAGGAAATGGTACTTTACGTATCTACCACATAGGAAGCACTAGGAGCTCTCCTAGCCCAACTAGATGATAACAACAAAGAAAGGGAATTCTACTACATTAGCAGAACACTGGTGGGCTATGAGCATGTCTCTCAGTCATGTTTGCAACACAAAAAGTAAGACACTACATCTTAAACAGGAAGGTAAAGCTGATTTCAAAAGTAGACCCACTCAAGTACCTACTAGCAAAGGTAGCCCTAATAGGTTGAATAGCCAAATGGGTGATGATCGTGAGTGAATTTGATATAGAGTATGTGGATAAAAGAGCCATCAAGGGACAAATTATAGTAGACCAACTGGTTGAAGCACCCATAGATGATCACAAACCTCTCATAATGAAATTTCAGAATGAGAGTATCTTGATGATAGAACAAATAGGCCATTGGACTCTATAATTTGATGGGTCCCATACTCAACATGGCTATCGTGCTGGTGTTCTATTTCTCACACCACAGGGAGATAGTATACCTAAGGCCTACAAGATCACTTTCCCGTGCATAAACGATATCTTAGAATATGAAGCTCTTATCACAAGGCTAAAAAGGACTATTGAATGGAGAATAAAAGAGCTACATATCTTTGAAGATTCTTAGCTTGTGATCAGACAGGTGAATGATGAGTACTAGGCAAAGGATGAAAAATTGCTACCATATAAAAGGATGGTGGATAGCTTCAAGGAATACTTTTTCATAATAACCTTTGAGCAAGTTCCTTAGATCAATAACAAAGCTACCAACACAATGCAAACAATAGGCTCACTGCTTGATATTCCACATAATGTTCCTAGGTATGAGTTCCTCGTGGAACAACTACTTGTACCTGTATTCGACATCTTGGAATTAGAACTGGTATGTGTTGTTTTTGGTCCTAAATCCCCATGGTACCAAGACACTTTTGACTACATCTAACATGGTATCATACCAATTGACCTAATGACCACTCAAAAGAAAACCTTCACCTATAGAACATCCTATTTCACAATCCTAGGAGATACCCTATACCGTCACAGTCTAGATGGTATGTGTTGATGGGTGTTTTTGCACCTTCTCAACACACGAAACACACAAGTATGCTACCTCTCTTGAAAGGTAGTTTCTGCAACTAAGTTTCAGAAATCACCCCAAGATCTCTCGGGTTCGCATAGCGGGAAATTGACGAGGTTTCATTGTTACAGAATGATGTTGTGATAATAGCTTCCCACCAGTGGTGGCCCACATGGGTAGACTCGAGAGACCTTGGGGTGATTTCTGAAACTTAGTTGTAGAAATTACCTTTCAAGAGAGGTAGCATAATTGTGTGCTTCCTATGTTGAGAAGGTGCAAAAACACCCATCAATAGAACTAGTGCTAGAAGGAGGGCATGGTTGATCGCAAGGCTGCAAAGCTGGAAGTTGAAAGCACTTTCAAGTAAAATCCGAGGTAGAGAAGATATCACCATAGGCTGTAATTTTAAAATAACATTTTTTTGGAGGAAAACAAGATCTGAGCCAAAATGGAGCAACATTTGCAAATCAACATCACTCAGCTGCAAGAAGATCTAAATAGGAGATTGAGGAGGCCATTGTAGCACTTTGCATTGGTAGACAAATTCAAAATCCATGACACTCACAACCATAATGAAATGGAATGTTTGACATTCTTGGGCATAATTAAAAGGGTTTTACAAGGAGAAATTCCCTTTTGGGAAATATACCAACCCTTAGATCCACCAGACCTGGAAGAAGAATTGATTAACATGGCAACCAAGGCCTTCAAGGAGTTGATTCAAGAGCACTTGAGCAACAAGGATGGGCTAAGATTAGGATAAGTGCTAATGACTGGGTGGTGCAGGGTCCATAATACACCACATCCAAAATTTACTTGCCCTTCATGCACATACATCATTGCCCAAGCTAGGAACTATAAGAACAAGGTAGAGCAACCAACTCTCAATGAAGAGGAGTCATCCACTAAGGCAGGAGGGTAGTTAACATTTAGAGGACAACACATAAAGGCTGAACCAAGAAATTCTCCAAAAGTAAGTGTTGGGATAGTAGACACTGAGGTTGAGAAACAAAAGGAAGGAATTGAATCCCTTGGGACAACAAGGAGCCTTGATGAAAGTTCAGTTATAAATCATTTCTCCATCAGTGAAGAGCAATCCTCCACTTAGGAAGAAGAAAAACTAACAGTTGAAAGGCTATACACAGAAGATGAATTAGAAGAATTTGCAACGTATACGCTGGGACAACCAATGTGAATGTGGAAGACCAAAAGGAAGAGGTTGAAAGCCTTGGGGTAGCAAAAAATACTAATGAAAGCTTAAGTGAAATGGGATTCGAAGACCCATTCTCAATGAGTGAAGGCAATCAAACCTTTGAAAAGGAAGATCTAGAGGAGTGGGAACAACCACAAGCTGAGGTTGTTCACTACCAGGTCTCCTCCTTAATTGATGATGAAGACACAGTGCCGAAAAGATATAATGAACTTGTTTCAAGACTCACAAGGGATTGGTCAAAGCTGAGATACCAAGTGGATTTTGAGGTCTTGCTACTACCAGGTTGGTGTAGGCTCCATGATTTGGCACATTTAGAATTCACGTGTGAGTTGTTCCAAGATGCTATCAAACAAGTTAAGGAACAAGTGGAGCAACCAAGCACACCACCTCCTATAGTTTCTTCAAGGATTGAATCAGAAGTCCAAGAATTAGAACCAAGTAATGACTTGGCTGAGAGTAGCTCCCAAGAGGGTGTTGGGGCAGCAATGGAAGGAGAAAAACACAATCCCACACATCAGGACAATGAAGTGGATCAAATTGGAGAGTTGTCCATTGATCATCGAGAGCCCTTCCCTCTTGTAGAGAATTTATACGTGACGGATAATAGGATTTATGGAGGACTTTCAGAGGGAAATCACTCATCATACATCGATCCCCTTGATGGGCCAGTGTCACTTGTTGATTTCTTCCCACTTGGAATTGTGCCACAGAGGTATAGTGACATCGAGGAGGAGTACATTTTAGAAGATGGTGGTAATGAAGATATATCACCCAAACCTCTAGATGGCGAAGCATCAGAGCTCCTAGATTAGGAAAGGGACTCCACTACCATCTACAACGATAATGAACAAGAGGAAATATGTGAGCATCTTGACACACTGCATGAACTTAGGAGAGAAGAAGACCAAGGTAGGGATGTCTTGGAGGCTGCTCACATGGGTGGCATACCATTTCAACAACAAGGACAAGTTGTGATTAGTAGTCTTTCCTCTTTGACAATTACTGATCCTCTTACACACTTTGAGAGTTACAACATAGCAAATTTGTCCATGTCATGTTTTTATAACATGAAGCATAAACAAATTAAGATCAACACTAGGGAAATGAGATGGGACAACCTGTTATCTTTTTGGGACAACAATCAAAGTCCTAGACTATGAAAGATCGACGAGATGAAGTGTATCTCCTCAAAGAACAACTAACAAAGGCCGCGGGTCCCACTGGTAGCTTGGAAGAGGCGTTTGTTGTCTCATCCTCCTAGCCTCTTGTAAGCTCAAGATTAGGTACAAGGTTCCTTGCATTTGAAATTTTTTCTTCACAATGTGTATTGCCTAATCAATTTGACTATGATCTACAAATTTATAATGCAAGAGGGATGTTGCACCACCCATTACATTCTCTCGAGGCTTCCAACACAATGACTGATGATGCAGTGCTCGCTCTTGACTGTCAAACGTTGCGATGTGATCATGGGGGTCCAAAAAGTGGCGATGTGAAAAAAAGGCATTTTTAACATGTCCAAAAATGCGAAATTCACGCCTTTGACTTTTTGTAGGCCAAAGTACAATATCCGTTTTGGTTTGGTAATATCGAACCAGAACGAATATCCGATAAAATAGATATCCGATATGAAATGAATATCCGTTTCGTTTAAGGAAAAATTTATAATTGCGTCGGGTTTGGCCCGACCAAGTATTATATTCTATATAACAAATATCTGTTATTTGTGTTATAATTAAAAAACACCCCGAGAGGTCATATAATATAATATAATATATGTATCATATTATATTATAATATAATTTATGTATTATATTATATTAATATTATATGGTCGGGTCTGTAAATCCTAGAACAGATATCCGTTATTTGAGTTATAATTAAAAAAACAAAAAAGCTAAGAGGTCATATTATATAAATATAATATTATATTATATCAATATAATATAATATCAATATATATAATATATTATAACATATATATTATATATTATATTATAATAGAATATATATTATATATAATATAATATGTATTATATTATAGTATAACATATATTAATATATATTATATATAATATAATATGTATTATATTATAATATAACATATATTAATATATATTATATATATATAATATATTATATTATATTATATTATAATATAATACATATTATATTATATTATATATAATATATATTATAATATAATATATTTTATATTAAATAATCAATATTTAAAAAAAAACACTATGGCTGGGTCACAGACCCGACCATTTATTTAAAAAGTTGTAAATAAGGAAACAGATATCCGTTTATAATGGATATCCGTTTCTTGTATTATATATAGACAAAAAAAACTCGAGAGCTATATTTTTACTAGGGTGTGCGCATGGGTTTTAGGAGAGCGAATTCGATATCTGTTTGGGGGAGATAAAATTACAAAGAAAATCACCAAATTTGTAAGGTATGTTTTTTTTCTTTCAATTTTTATACAATTTATATTCATTTTGTTGTTTTGTTTTTGAATTTTAGTAAAAAATAGGGTATATTTGACAGGTTTTTTATTAGATTAAAACTATTGTTAATTTTAATTTTTTTATTATCAATTAATAGGTTAAAAATGGATCAAAATGAAAATCCTAACCTTGCACAAAATGAAAACCCTCCTGCACAAAATGAAAACCTTAATCCTGTAGAAAATGAATACCCTCCAAATCCTCCACCGCAACCATTGTTTCCAAATGAAAATGTGACAACAATACAATAGTCTATTCATAGGAATTTACATCAATTAAGAAAAGTATGTCAAATCTATGAAACACTCAATGAACTATCGGATATGAAAAACACTTTGGAAACAATCATTGTAAATGTTCAAACTTTGGCAATTCAACATAATAGATTTGTACAATGACGAGAGCAACAAAGACAATTTTATGCTGATGGGTTATCGTATGATGAGGTGTAGGCTCTTGATATTGAAAAAAGGCCAATTAGCCCAATTATTCATAGATCAGAGAACTCGACAGCCTGTTAATGTGCGAAAACCAAAATTTTCAATTAAATGGTGCACCCATAGAGGAATATTAGATAATTTTTGGAGACATTGGTGGATGGTTTTCGATAAACCACCCAACAACAACCTTGATGTCCCTCAATATTTTCTCCAAAAATTATATGTTGAGTTTGTGCTAGAGGGAAACATGTCAATTACTTTGACATGTGATATTTCTAGGGTGTTGGTAGAGGGATGCCACAGGATAGACCCAGGGCATGCCAAGTCACCCTAGTTCGTCCTCCTCCACCTATTGCTGCACTAACTCCACTACCTTACCCAAAGATTGCTGTAGATGTGAGGACTGTGAGCATTTATGCATTACATTCGTTGAGTGATCATTTGGTGAGGTAGAGCCATCATGTTGCACAACCAGTTGACGGTGCATCTCATCATAGTGGTGCTGCATCTAATACATCCCAACATGATGGTGGTGCACCTGCTACAACAACTCCCACTAGTACCCAACCATCAACTCCGACTAGTACATCGTCCTCTTTGGGACATATTTGTGTGCCTCGTCATTGCATGACGTGTAACAATTTATGTTTCGGTCCTCTTCGACGGTCCACTGAGGCTCCCATAGACACATCTAACTTTGAGGTTCACGATATGCTAGATGTAGGAATTGATAGAGCACAAAGTGGAGCATTTGCAGGAGAGACATCGATTGGAAGGGATGATATGAGAGCACTGATAAGTCTTAAAGCAATTTCATAGTGTGTTTTATGTAAATTCTTTCATATTTTATGAAGGATATTTGTACTAATATATGTTTATGTGCTAGAATCTTTAACAATTGTTTATAGAGAGTAGTTGTTAGAAGTGCAACAAGCTACACATATTTCCATTTCATTTGTCTTAGACAATTAGTACACGGTAAATAATTTAAATTGTTATTTTAGATGTTAATCTTTGAAATATAATATATTTAAATACATGTACTACACATATTGATAGTCTAATGTAATCTTGTATTTTTATGCAACAACCTGGTTCTTATACAACCTTGTTGACCGAGTCTAACCCATTGGATGAAGTTGCACAATAGATATATATCTTTTTTATTGTCGACATTATAATTATATGTGCATGTGAATTTACATTCTTGTCATTTTTTATACAGGAAAGCATCTTAGTTGATCCATCCACTATGATCCCATCTAGTGTCATAGCATCACAACAGGTATGTGTTTATTTTATATTGTAGATCATTTACATTTAGATAGGAGTAGATATGTGATTAGTAGATATGATTATTTGTCAACAATTATATTTTAATCTGTATCATTTTTATTTTATCTGCTATAGTCCTTTGTTCGACCCAACATTGTGACAAGTGAGAGACCATTACTTTATAGGAGGACTCTTGATCGTCCTAGGGGACAATCATATGCAAAACGTCTTGCAGAAAACAGATCAAGATTAGAGGTAAACAAGAATTGCATTATTGATATAATATAGTACATGCATACTAATTTTGATGTTAAATTTGTAATTTATAAATGATGGTATATAAGTTTCTATTTACTAGTCTATCTTGTCAACCATTCACATAATCTAATTTGTGGTTTGAAATGTTATTGTGCAGGAAACTGTAGAGCATCTAACTTCTTCGAGGAGGCTTGATTTTGATGGTCCAACACAAGATTAGGATATGATATAGATTGACATGTACTTAGGGTTTGATGATCTTGAGATGGCATATATGCCACAATTTGTAAAACTTGTTCTAAGTAGGCATATGCCAAATTTGTATATGCACAAACACAATTATTCTACAATTTGATATATAAGAATTGGTATTCAATCTAATTTGTTTCTCGTGTGCATGTCTTTCTACTTTGAATTTTCAAGATGGAATGTATAATTATCTTAGAATTGTTTAAAGTTATGATTGATAATGTATGTTATAGATTAATGAAATAACATTTTAATAGAACTTATGAATTACAATTAGTAATCCATCTATTTATTTGAGGAGATTTTTCAAACAATGAATTTCCTTTTCTATTGTACCACATTTTTCATACATGTCTACCAATACATTTTTATCAAACACTCATTTTTAGAATACCCATGATTTCAAGCTCTGTTGAATGAATTTACATTTGACATTATTTTGTTTTTTAAACTCATGTAATGAAGTGTGTAGCTAATTTTTATTTCAAGAGAAGTTAACAAAAATGAAAAGTGGATACAAATTAATGAAATGCATTGCATGTTACATTGTTCATTCGAAAGTAATATAATCATCTAGATAAAAACCAATGTCACTTAATGTTCATTGAAGCATAATAACATGTAAAAGGTATAAAATCATCTTGAGTAAGAATCAATATCCTCACAAAATCAACTCAAACCCACAAAACAAAAGGTTGTGAAAGATACCCATTACCCTTCTGTTTAATAGATCTCAAAACCTAATGTGCTTGTTTTGGAACAACCCCACATAAATTGAACTATTACGCTAAACAGGGCTCTAATTAGCCCAAATTTTCAAAACTTGTCTTTAAAACTGCTGCCCCTCCAAGATTCCTTTGGATAGTATCTCACCACGCTATAAACATCCAAATTCCACAAATATCATCCTTGTAAACGCCATCTAATTCACTCAATCATGTAACCCTCATTTTGCTTAGATTATAAGGGGGTTAATTGAAAGTATGCATTTCCACACTTATCTCACTCAAACAACACCTCAAAAATGTTCATAGAAGTCTGCATATGCTTAATACACCTTTAGAAGTTGCTGCCCCAACAAATTTCAATCACTAACACCCTTAGACCTCCCAATTTCACTCAAAAACCACACTTTTCGCATCTATGGCATCATACCAAAACCTCGATTGACCTCCCCTGCTCTCCCAAACCCTTCTAACATCTAATTCCTACCTAATTGGGCCATGACCAAACAACTTCCAGCTGTTTTCCAATGAAATAAAACAAGATGACTCTTGAACTTCCATCATTTGACAATAAGTTGTAATTTTGACAAGCAGTGTAAAGTTGCAAAGTAGTGCAAATTTCGTTCTACAACTCGTAGGACCAAACAAACTGTTCCAACACATCCGGATGGGTATGTTTATGCTAGGGATAGTCCTCTTTTGCACCCAAACATGTCAAATCACTTCGAGCTACATTGGATCGACGATTTCCCTTAAGAGTCTAAAGTGCTAAAAGGTAGCAATCTTTGAAGGGCTATTTCTCAGAAACCGTGATGCCTACAGACTCTCCGTCTGAGGCTATGGGATTGTGTTGGGACCCTCTACAATAACTTCTCTGGGATTTTTCTATCTCAGAGGTGTTTTCCCGTGATGACCAGTTTTTAGTTGAGGAAAAAGTTGTCAGATGCAAGTAGTGTAAAGTTGCAAAGTGGTGCAACTTTCGTTCTACAACTCGTAGGACCAAATGGACTATTCCAACACGTTCGGATGGGTATTTTTACGCTAGGTATGGTCCTCTTTTGCACCCAAATACTCTGAATCTCTCTAAGCTACATTGGACCGACGATTTCCCTTAAGAGTCCAAAGTGCTAAAAGGCAACAATCTTTGAAGGGATATTTCTTGGAAACTATGACACCTATAGACTCTCCGACTAAGGATATGGGATCATGTTGGGACCTTCTACAATAACCTCTCTCGAATTTTTCTATCTCGGAGGCGTTTTCCCATGGTGACCAGTTTTCAGTTGAGGAAAAAGTTGTTAGATGCAAGTAGTGTAAAGTTGCAAAGTGGTACAACTTTCGTTTTGAAACTCATAGGGCCAAATAGATTGTTCCAACACATCTGAATGGGTATGTTTACGCTAGGGAAGGTCCTCTTTTTCACCCAAATACTTCGAATCTCTCCGAGCTACATTGGACCGATGATTTCCCTTAAGAGTCGAAAGTGCTAAAAGGAAACAATATTTGAAAGACTATTTCTCAGAAACTGTGATGCCTACAAACTCTTCATTTGAGGCTATGAGATCATGTTGGGACCCTCTACAATAACCTCTCTTGGATTTTTCTATCTCAGAGGCATTTTCCCGCAGTGACCAGTTTTTAGTTGAGGAAAAAGTTGTTAGATGCAAGTAGTGTAAAGTTGCAAAGTGGTGCAACTTTCGTTTTGCAACTCGTAGGACCAAACAAACTGTTCTAACATGTCCGGATGGGTACGTTTATGCTAGGGATGGTCCTCTTTTGCACCCAACTACTCTAAATCTTCTAAGCTACATTGGATTGACGATTTCCCTTAAGTGTCCAATGTGCTAAAAGACAACAATCTTTGAAGGGCTATTTATCAAAAACCGTGATGCCTAAAAACTCTCCATCTGAGGCTATGGGATCGTGTTGGGATCCTCTATAAAAACCTCTCTTATATTTTTCTATCTCGAAGGAATAAGTTGTCAGATGCAAGTAGTGTAAAGTTGCAAAGTGGTGCAACTTTCATTCTACAACTCGTAGGACCAAACAAACTGTTCCAACACGTCTGGATGGGTACATTTGCGCTAGGTATGGTCCTCTTTTGCACCCAAATACTTTGAATCACTCCAAGCTACATTGGACCAGCGATTTCCCTTAAGAGTCGAAAGTGCTAAAAGACAACAATCTTTTAAGGGCTATTTCTTAGAAATCGTGATGCCTACAGACTCTCCATCTGAGGCTATGGGATCATGTTGGGACCCTCTATAATAACCTCTCTCAAATTTTTCTATCTCAGAGTCATTTTCCCGCGGTGATTAGTTTTTAGTTGAGGAAAAAGTTGTTAGATGCAAGTAGTGTAAAGTTGCAAAGTGGTGCAACTTTCATTTTGCAACTCGTAGGACCAAACAGACTATTCCAACACGTCCGGATGGCTACGTTTACGCTAGGGATGGTCCTCTTTTGCACCCAAATACGCCAAATCACTTTGAACTACATTAGATTGGTGATTTCCCTTAAGAGTCCAAAGTGCTAAAAGACAGTAATCTTTGAATCTCTATTTCTTAGAAACTGTGATGCCTATAGACTCTCCGTTTGAGGCTATGGGATAGTGTTGGGATCCTCTACAATAGCCTCTCTTTGATTTTGCTATCTCGGAGGTGTTTTCCCGTGGTGACCAGTTTTCAGTTAAGAAAAAAGTTTGTAGATATAAGCAGTGTAAAGTTGCAAAGTGCAACTTTCGTTCTACAACTTGTAGGAAAAAATGAACTATTCCAACATGTCCAAATGGGTATGTTTACACTAGGGATGGTCCTCTTTTGTACCCAAACACTCTAAATTTCTCTGAGCTACATTGGACCGACGATTTCCCTTAAGAGTCCAAAGTGCTAAAAGACAACAATCTTTGAAGGGCTATTTCTTAGAAACCGTGACACCTATAGACTCTTCGTCTGAGGCTATGGGATCGTGTTGGGACCCTATACAATAACCTCTCTCATATTTTGCTATCTCAGAGGAATTTTCCCGTAGTGACCAGTTTTCAGTTGAGGAAAAAGTTGTTAGATGCAAGCAGTGTAAAGTTTCAAAGTGGTGCAACTTTCGTTTTGCACCTCGTAGGACCAAATAGATTGTTCCAACATGTCTGGATGGGTACATTTATGGTAGGGATGGTCCTCTTTTTCACCCAAATACTCTTAATCTCTCCAAGCTACATTGGATTGACGATTTCCCTTAAGAGTCGAAAGTGCTAAAAGAAAACAATCTTTGAAGGGATATTTATCAGAAACTGTGACACCTACAAAATCTGCGTTTGAGGCTATGGGATTGTGTTGGGACCCTCTACAATAACCTCTCTCGGATTTTTCTATCTCGAAGGCGTTTTCCCGCAGTGACCAGTTTTTAGTCGAGGAAAAAGTTATTAGATGCAAGCAGTGTAAAGTTGCAAAGTGGTGCAACTTTCGTTTTGCAACTCGTAGGACCAAACAGACTATTCCAACACGTCCAGATGGGTATGTTTACACTAGGGATGGTCTTCTTTTGCACCCAAATATGCCGAATCACTCAAAGCTACATTGGACCAGTGATTTCCCTTAAGAGTCTAAAGTGCTAAAAGACAGTAATCTTTAAATCTCTATTTCTCAGAAACCGTGATGCCTACAGACTCTTTGTTTGAGGCTATGGGATCATGTTGGGATCCTATACAATAACCTCTCTTCATTTTTTCTATCTCAATGCGTTTTCCCATGGTGATGAGTTTTCAGTTGATGGAAAAAGAGTCAGATGGCTTCGATGTAAAGGAGCAAAGGGGTTTAGGGTTTGTTTTGTTCCTAGTCAGTAAGTGAAAAGGTGATTCATTTACTCAAATACACTTAAGTCATGAAGTACACACATGAATAGAAAGTATATGCTTTAAAACATATAAGTCATAAAGTAATAGTCATAAGTGACAAAGTATACACATAAGTTGTAAAGTATACACTTAAATACACATAAAGTGTACACAATATGCATGGTATTATCATTCAATAATTGCTATCAAATATAGGATTTACAAAATGCCACATAGGCATACAACAAATGACCCTAATACATAGTCATTTCCCAATATGGGAAGGAAATAGAGCTCACATTACCTTCACGGTCGACACACTCTTCCACAAGAGTAGCATGTTGACGTACTAGAGTGAACCACCTATACAAACCATTAAGGTAACAGTCAAACTACGTACAATAGAAAATATGCTTAGAATAACAAATCTATATTATTCTAAACAACCTAATTGATGATGAAATGGTAATGCAAACTATAAAAGATGTTTATAATAACCAATCTATATTATTCTAATCTCTCACATACCTCTCCCAGAGGATCAAAGCTGACTATTTTTGTAGCAAGTCCACGAACTATCATGCTAGGAATATCACAATATACTTCAAATGAGAAATCTATATTGTCACAATAGAAAATATGCTTAGACTAACAAATCTATATTATTCTAAACATCCTGAATGATGATGAAATGGTAATGCAAATTATAAAAGATGCTTAGAATAACCAATCTATATTATTCTAATATGTCGTATACCTCTCCCAAATGATCAAAGTTGGCTATTGTTGCAGTAGGTCCATGATCTATCGTGTTAGGAACATCGCAATATACTTCAAATGAGATATCTATATCGTCACAATAGAAAAGATGCTTAGACTAAAAAATCTATATTATTCTAAACAACATGAATGATGATGCATTGGTAATGCAAACTATAAAATATGCTTAGAATAACCAATCTATATTATTCTAAACAACCTAAATAACGACCCTTACTAGATAAACAATGTCAAAATGTGATGAATAATATCATACCTATCGCATACAACAAATGATTTGCTACTCAAGTGTCCCTGCAGGGTCATCTTTTACCTTCAGAGTTTCCAGTAATGCTTCATGATCAACACTACTAATTGTCCATAGTTTTTCTGTTTTTGGTCTAACATGATGTCTCAATAACTTAACATTTTTTTCTATAACAAGGTGAAAATACATCATAATGGTTTTGTGTTTCTCATAGTCTTCAAATGCAGGTACGCCGTTCTTTCTAATCATATATGTTCGCAACTAAGTTCCAAAAACAACTGAACCTGTGTGATCATAATTTTTTTATCAACATCTAAATATACTTAGAATATAAAATCTATATTATTGTAAACAACCTAAATGATGGTGAAATGGTAATGCAACCAAGTTCGAAAAACAAAAAAATGAACCTGTAGGATACATGAAGCCTTCATCATCTGTCATCTGCTGTGTTAGCTTTTTCTTTCCTTGTACACATCGTGCCAACCAATAGTCTGATCCCTCTTCATTCGCCTACGGTGCTACAATTGCATAGACATGTCCTAGCTGTACAAGATCTAAAAGATGATCGTAGTCAAGTGAACTTTCCATTACATCTTGTAATGAGGATTTTGCTATAGATAAAGGGGTTAGGTACTGTACAATCCATGTATCTACCCATTCACTTGACTTGCACTAATCCCAATCACACTGAATACAATTATGACAAAAACAAGCCATCTCTCATGTCCATATGGTCCATGCACTCGCATCTAAGCTTTGAACTAAATGCATCTTTGAAGAGTCTCTAATTGTTTGACATTCCATTCTGTCTCCCACTGTGCCCTCCTCAACTAACCAAAAGAACCTACTGACTTGTGAATCAAGTGTCCCTCCTCGTGAGAGTGCATAGGTACACCAATCCACAATAGAACGTGCATCACTGAATGCTACACCACCTCTAATCTTCATTTGTTCCTTAACCAAATCTCTCTTCACACATGCACCTGCACCATCATGCTCACCTTTTCCATGCCTAGCTTCGAAAAAACTCCAAATATGTGGTACACCCCTCTCTATATGCATCCTACTCAACCAATAAAACATGCGAGCATTCTTGAATTACCCTTTGTAGTTATCTGACCAAATCAAATGTTGACCCATTGCAATTCATTTTTCCTGCAAGAACTCAATTTTTTTTCAAAAAAATGTACAAACTCAGATGAATGAGATCTATTATCACTCATGTAAAAATGGTACTCCCTGATTATCTTCCTATCCTCTTCTGTACTATCAGGGGCATGCCTATATGTTATGTGGAAAAAAATAGCAATTTGAATAGAATTATAATATTGTCATTGAACTTCATTTTGTGGTTGCAATGTGTAATTTTCAGCAAAATCAACTACAAATATAATAGTTCCAATGGAGAAAGAGTCCTTACACATCCTGAATTGCTGATCCAACCACTGCGACCTGTGGCTATGCCTTGCATACTTATAGAAAATATTTTTCTTAAAATCTGAAATAAAATCAACAATACTTACCTCTCTTGCAACCAACTCACATCTAGAACCCTCACCTCCACTCTTCAATGTGTATTTCAATGTCTCATTTATTTTTCTCAACAATTTTGTTACCAAAATCATGATTGTTTCCCTCATGAAATCATGTTACAAACTTTGATAAACCACCATATTGTAAACACGTTCCATTTAAACAATCATTTTTATAAAATAAGCAACCATCACCTCTAATGCATAAAAATGAATCTAACAACTCCCTGGATGACTTGGGAAGTTGCACTGCATGACACTCCTACAACATTTTGTTAGTATGCATAGTAGAACGTATATGGCATAATAATTCATGATACATTGAAAACTCAACATGGTATTTACAACAACATGTATTACGAACCTTAATAGGAACACAATAAAATGGTTTGCAAGACTCAAAAGTCCTTTGTGAGATTTGCAAATTTTGATGTTCTTGAAAAAATTGTTTGTACAAAATTATTTGGCTACATTCCAAAAAATGTTTAGGATGCGGTGTACGATCTCTATTGCCAATTCGTAACTTTAAAACATCCTTTACATTCGCTGATACTCTAGAGTGAGAATTCCAATATTGTTCAATTTTCATCTTTACATTATTGGTTAGATTTTTATCAACACGTGGAAGCCTCCCACTGAAAGCCCACGTATCATTTTGAAGAGCACTATCGAGTCTTCCTCTTCTTGATAGTGCTCTATTCAATGTTTTACGATTTAAGTTAAAATCAATATGTAAGTTTGTCTCATTAAACGAGAATTTTTCAAATGATGGCTTACTAGTGAGGTTGTGATCACTCTTCGAGCAACCCTTTTATCTTTTTCCTTGCTAGTCTTTCCAATAGAGGTTAGAGAATTAAAAATATTTTTTACAATAAGACTATTTTTTTCTAATTTTTTTGTGAGATGAATCTTCAATTTTTTTTAATAATGGTCTCATTTTGTAAATATTAAGTAATTGCACAAAAAGTTGGCATTTTTCGGTTAATGTTTTATTGGAAAAGAATTCATTGAAAATTTTTGTAGCCCACAAATGAACCGTTCGTTGTGACCTTTTCCCTTCAAGATTATCAATTATGTTCTCATCTATTTCAACCAACCATTTAGGGGTTCTTTTGTAATTAGGTGTTGCATAAGGTTCATTTTCAACATTTTCATTTTCAACCACATTTTCATTTTCAACATTATCAATTACAATTTCATTTTGAACAACATTTTCATTGTCAAAAATAATTTCATTTTCAACCACATTTTCAAAAACAACTTCATTTTGAATATCATTTTCAACAACATTTTCATTCTCAATGTTCACATTTTCATTTTCAATTTGCACATTTTCAATTTCAATGTTTTCATTTTCAATTTGAATATGATGTTCAATATTTTCAATTCCTATTTCGTCTTCACTTGAATTAACATTCAATGGTTTGGAAGAAGCTTCAATTTGAATATTTTGCATACCTTGTCTTCCTTTCCTATGACTTTCTCTATCTTTTGCTTTATATGCTTCAATTTGTTCTACTGTAAGTTCCCTTTTACCTTTTCTCTTACGCCGACTACTGCGCCTCATTGCACAAACAAAAAACACATACAAATGATTGGAATTCTACAAAAAGTGTAAGAGAATCTTTGAAAAGCTGAATTTCATTAGATGTAGACAGATTTCATGAGATTTTCATGACAAAAAGAATGTAGGGACCGTTGAAATACTCAAAATGGTCCCTTTTTTATTTTTTATCTAACTTACAAAAAAAAATCCATTATTAAACAGATATCCATTTCAAAAAGGATATCTGTTATGTGGTCTAATCGACATGGCCCTGAGTCTTAATAATTCGCACCTAGCAAACAGATATCCGTTGTAGACAAATATCCGTCACCTCTAGTGTTATTAGAATGTCATATGTTATACAATATACAATATATAATATATATTATATATTAATATATATAATATATTATATATTAGTATATAATATATAATATATATTATATTTTAATACATAATATATATATATATATATTAAAATACAATATATAATATATATTATATATTATATTTTAATAAATATATTGTTGCTCGTCCAAGTGTATAACACATTAACACAAACAACGAATATCCGTCACCTTTTTTATTACGTATCACATGTTATATATTTTGCTGCTAGTCCAAGTGTGTAAACCACTAATACACAAAATGAATGTTCGAAAATAACGGATATCCGATAGTAACAAATATCCATTTTTTGAAATTTAAGAATTATAATTTCTTTTGACATATGATATATATTTATTATATATATATATATTTTTTGATCCGTAAGGTGATAATTTTATAGATAAAATAGAGATTTACAAACGTCTGCTAAGCAAGAAATTTTCCAGAGAAATCCAACAGTCAGCCAAAAAAAGCTAAACGAGGAGAACTAGAGCTCCCTATAATTCTTGAAGCATGAATTAGTAGCGAAAGGAGGAGAAGAAACATAGGATTACCCACAAATACAAAATACAAAATGTATATATCTCAAGTTCGAGGCAACCGAGAAAGCAAGTCGAGAACCAAAAAACCAGACAAGTCACCAACACCACCCTAATTTCCAGAAACCATTTAACTCTGCAAATTGAAAGAAACCTTCCAACCAGTCCTCCCCATCAGCCGGCACCAACTTCAATTTACGCTTCAGGAAGTCCACCGCCACCTCTGCAAGCATTCGGTGCCTTGATAATGCGGGCCCTTTGAGGTCCAGAAGAAAGGGAAATACTTTAACTACTTTGTCCGAAACCCATAGAGAAGCAAGGTCTGCAGGCCGCGGAATGCCCTTACCAATAAAGGCCGCCTTCAGAGTTGTTTCGATGCCACCAAGCAAGTCATCCCAAAATAGATGAACCATCAAGTCCAAAGCCTCAGCCTTCGGGGTTTCAAGATCCAGGAGCACGACAAGAAACCGGGATGAGATACTCGTATTATCTCGGGCGAACTCATTCCTTTCTAAGTGTCCATTGCCAAGGACCATCTTCACAGCAGCCATCGTCGCCGGGTCATCCATAAGCAGGATGCGCTTTAAACGCTGATCCGTGACCTCATGAAAGGCAATTTTCCTTTCCTTAGCCACTAAGGAGATTGGGGTATCGACGCCGAAGGATTCCAGACCTTCCGTCGAGATGAGAATGGTAAACTTCGACATCGTTGATCTCTCCATTAGTGAGAATATGACAGTCGAACCCTTCAAAAAAAACACAGAAAACAAAACGACCAAGGAAAACCCATGCCTTTGAAAACACTTCATTAGCTAAATAAAAGAGCCCGAATAATTATCCGTCAGGCTTCGCATACGGAATTAGATGATGGCAAAGCAAGAGATGTCCTTGGCATGAGATGAAATGCCGCCTCCGTTTATCAACTTGAAACCATAATGAAAGCAATAAATGAAGAACCCACACGGCACGACCATGGACAAAACAAGGAAAACTAAGGTCGACGTGTCACTGACGACACCATGAAAACTGAACCCAACATGCCACCAATCTGACTCCAGAAGATTCATAGGCACTGAGACTACCGTCCGCCACCTCACGTCCTCCCTAGCCACCTCAGCCTAAGTGAGGGGCGTGGGGGAGCCCACCCAACCGCCCACAATATATATTTATTATATATTAATATATATATATTAATATATAATATATATTCATATATTATTATATATATTAATATATATATATATAGTATATATTAATATATATTATATATATTAATATTATATTAATATATTTAATATAATAAATAAATAATATATAGTATCCCTTTCTATAAACCCTACACCCTCTCCCACCCTCCCACACCCTCTCCCACCCGCACCCTCTCCCTCCCTCTCTGCCACCCCTCGCACCACCTCTCTCCCACCTTCTCCCATCTTCTCCCACCCTCTCCTACCCTCTCTCCCACTCTAGAATATAAATAATATATATTATAGTATATATTATATATAATATATACTATAATATATTTTATACTATATATTATATAAAAAATATAGTATATACTATAATATATTTTATATATAATATATACTATAATATATTTTATATATAATAATATTATGGCATATACATATATATACTATAATATATTTTATATATAATATATACTATAATATATTTAATATATAATATATATTATAAAGTATATTTAATATATAATATATATTATATAGTATATTTAATATATAATATATATTATATAGTATATTTAATATATAATATATATTATATAATAGATAGTATATTTATATGTAATAAATTTATAATTTAAAAAACGGATATCTGTTCCAAATGGATATCCGTTATTAACTCCTTTGGATATTGATGTCTCGTGAAAAATCAATATGGTGTTGCATAATGGATATCTGATATTAACGGATATCCGTTTTCAATTTTGTTCTCTCGTTTTCAAACGGAGACAATGTATTCATAATATATAATATATAAATATATATATTATAATATATAAATATATATATTATAATATATAATAATATATTATAATATATAATAATATATTATAATATAATATATATTATATATTATAATATAATATATATTATATATTATAATATAATATATAATATATTATAAATATACAATAAATTTATGATATAATAAACAGATATCCATTAAGAATGAATATCTGTTAGTAACGGATATCTGTCAGTAACGGATATCCGTTAGTAATGGATATCCGTTAGTAACAAATATTCGTTATTAACGGATATCCATAGAGAATAGATATTTGATCCATTATTAACAGATATCCGTTTTTGATCCAATTAATTGAAGCCATATGGGAATATAATATACTTCCATGAAATGGATATCCATTTGTAACAGATATCCATTTCTTTGAGGACTTTGTAATGCAAATTCTTCCTCATTTAGGTATTTTTTTTTGCATTTTTTCAATTTTTTTTGCTAATTAGTGATAAATTTAAGTTTTTTTTGCATTCTTTGTAGATTTTTTGATTTTTTTCATTTCTATTTAAAATTACAACAAAATTTCAAACCCTAGTTAGTGAAAAACAAAAAAAAAATCAAACAAAAAAATGGAACTTGTAACATATTAAAGTCATGGGTAGAAACTACAACAATGGAGTGAACGGGTGGGAGTAGGCATGGCAGAGGCAATTTGAAATCTACAGAGGTGGGAGAGGAGGAATCTGAATCAGAGGATGATGATGGTAGTGGGAAGCGACTATTTGGGACCACTAGCTGTGGTGGAAGGCCTGTGCGAAGGTTCGTGCTCCTTTGGATTGTTGTGCGAGAATCATCTATTTCAGAGTTGAGAAGGGAAAGCGGCAGATCTAGTGGGTGCAGTGTTGAGAGGGCCTCATAAGAGGTTGGGGGTTTCTCTGAGGCAAGAGATGCATCGGTTGACGAGGCCTTTGGTTGCCCTTTGCTAGGTGTTGGCTTCTCCCTTGGCGTTATTACTTTTGATGTTGTTGTGGTTAACACTAAGTGTTGGAGGGCTAGTCAGTGGCCCTTTGTGTTTTCTGGTGTGGTGCATTTGCCCCTTCTGCTTTGCTTTTCCTTGCAAGGAGTGTGCAGTTGCTCAGGTGTCCTTGGGGTTTTTGGGTTGAAGAAGAGGCTTATTTTTGGTTCTTCTCGGTGTAGTAGGATGGCTTGGGGGCTTTATTTGTTGGCCTTTTCTTCTTCTCACTCCCTTTGGGTTGTTCGTTGTGTTTGTGTGTTCTCTATTTGGGGGCTATCTTTTGGGGCCCTTAGCGTTACAACTTTTGATGCTATTTTGGTTAACGCTGAGTGTTGGAGGGCTAGTCTGTGGCCCTTTGTGTTTTTTGGTGCAGTGCGTTTGCCCCTTCCGCTTTGCTGTTCCCTGCAGGGAGTGTGTGGTTGCTTGGGTGTCCTTGGGGTTTTTAGGTTGAAGAAGAGGCTTATTTCTGGTTCTTCTTAGTGTAGTAGGATGGCTTGGGGGTTTATTTGTTGGCCTTTTCTTCTTTTTACTTCCTTTGGGTTGTTCGTTGTGTCTGTGTGTTCTCTATTTGGGGGCTATCTTTTGGGGATTTTCTGGCATGGTTGTGGTCTCCAAATGGCAGACAAACTTTAATGCCTATTATCTTGGTTTGGAGCCTATTTTGGGTGGTTGTCCCATAAGATGAAGCGGTTTTGCTACTCAAATGAGGTTGTTCTCTTCCCTGTGCTCTGCTGGGTTTTGTGTGGGCCTGCGATGGTGTTATCAGGGGTTTTTCTTGTTGAGAGCAGGTGTCTTTCTTCATCCCTTGTTCAAGGTTTTTCCTCCGTGTGCCTTGTTGGTCTTTGATGGTGTTTGGGGGTTGGTGCTTTGGTTGGACCCTTCTATGGGCATGGATTTGGTACTGTATCAGCCTTGTTCGGTGCTAAAGGTGTTGAGGGCTAGGTGGTTTTCAAAGATATTTTTGAAGAGCTAGATGTTGCTACTGCTATTGCTTGCTAAGGTCCTCCTTCTCATTACAGTCTCTTCCTTCTCTCTGAATACTAGGTCTTCTTTTGAGGTGAAGACCTCTCCTTTGGAGGTGGAGTCCTCTCCCTCTTGGGTTGAGGTGTATTATGCGGATGAAGGTCTCTTCTGGCTTTTTCCATTGAGGGGGATCCCATTTCTATTGAGGTGGAATGTTGGTGTGCTAGGGTGTTGTGGCTATGGTGGGTTGGACGAGCTTGGTCTTGTCTCCTATAGAGGTGGAGTGAGCAATTGGTTTTTATGGAACATGCTTGGAGCCTCGTGCTCTTGTGATGATCTCTCATATAAAGGTGGAGAGGGCATGTTGTTGGGTAAGATTTTGTCTAATTTTGGGGCTCTGATTCTGCAAACTTATAACTTAATTGTTTCTACCAGTGGTTTGGAGAGACTAATCTTCCTGAGTGACTGGTATGCTATCGCCTGGTTGTTGCAGGCTTTTCTCTTGGGTTTAAGGTCCCTACCAAAACTTGGTTGTACTGGATTGTTGGTCCTGTTAAAACCAATGGGTTCAAGATCCATGTAGTATCTTGGTTCTGTGTTGGACAACTGATTTCGGTTGCTAGTTTGTCTTTGTTTTGCTACTAGGATTTATTGTATTCTCTTTGGGAAGCTTCTCCACCATTGTGTGGGTTTCAGGTCCCTTCAAAACGTGATGGTTTCGGGTCCATTCAAAACCTATTGTAATTGGTTTTGGGTCCATTCAAAACCTATTTCTCCTCTTATGAAAAAAATGGAGCCTTTATTAATAGAAAAAAAAGCCATAAAATTGAACCTAGCGTACTAAACAAACATAAAATAGAACTTTCATTACCTCCTTTCTCCATTTTTTTAAACCGTTTTACATTCTTGTCTATTTTTCATTATTCTTTATCACTTTTTTTCATGTTTCTTAAATTCTTGCTTTGTTTATTATTTTTAAATTAGAATTTCTTTGCTAACAATTTGTTTTTTAATTTTTTAATTGTTTTGACTCTCTTCAACTCTCAAAATAGAAAGGATCCTTATTGGAAGTGCTCTAAATTTCTAATTCTTGGTGAATCTGGATCCATTGTTAGTATTTACCAGACAAAACCTATCCCTATAGCCATAGAGAAATGGGCGAAGTGAATGGGTAATAATCGATGTGCTATGCAGGAGGCTATTATATTGAATCATATACAAATGATAGCCTCTCGTATAGCCCATCGATTATTACCCATTAACTTTTCCCATTTCCCTATGGCTACAGGGACAAGTTTTTGTTTAACTATGTATACAGATTCACTTAGTATTGGAAATTTAGAGCAAAACACTTCCACCTTTGTTGAATCAATTTGAAGCTTAACACTTCCACCTTTGTTGAATCAATTTGGAGCTTAACACTTCCACATTGCAGCGAGGTAAAAATTTAATGTATTTTTAAATGAGATTTCACATCACTTTAACAATTATTTGTTTTCCATTTACACACCTTAGACATAAATGAGCTTTACACATTTTTTCATTTGTATTCAATTAAGTCATTTATATTGAATGGTTTAAGGGAATTTTAAACATGTATCTTACATTTTTTAATTAAAAATTTAATGTAGGTTCACTTATATCTAAATCATGGATCCACACCCTCCAGCTCCAACCACTCCACCTCCACTCACTCCACCTTGAAACCCCCCACCTCCACCACCTGCACCTGATGGTGCCCGCTTTCAAGAACAAGTCAATGTGAATGTTAGAACCATTCAGGATCAAGTTAACGCTATTCAAAATGAAGAATGTGTTCACCCATTATTGAGGTGTTTTGCATAAAAAATGCAAACTGTTGTTGATGCGTGTAGGTCCATGGAAGTGGACTTAGATGAGCATCAATGATGGCTAGAGGAAAGGAGACAGTCCCAATCTAAAGAGGAAAACACAAAGAAATGAATAGATGCAACTGAGAGCTGCAAAACTTTATTAAGACAATGATCTTATATTTATAAAAAAATTGATCTTCGATGGATAGTTTATAAAGAATTTTGTTGGATGGATATTTTATAAAGAATTTGGTTGGATGGATATTTTTAGTGTTGAATTTATGAAAATTTAATAGTATAATGATGAGACAAAAATTTAGTAATACATATTAAATAATCTATTAATTTAGTGTTAGTTAATGTATATAGTGTGTATATATAGTGTTTATTCATGCATCATGGTTGACTGATGACTTATTTGTTGATCATAATCATTGTATAGATTTCACATGAACAATCTAATTAACATGTATCTTGATGTCTTCTAAGGATTTTGTTTGAAAGTTGCATAATGTTCTTGTTTATGTACCATGATTGGAAGATAGTGATTCTTATTCGTGATGATCTTATGGTATTTTACATGAATGATCTATGACATGTTATTAAACTTGAAGGTTTTAATGGAATGAATGTTGAATTGAATTGTAATGGTTTTGTTTGATGGTTGTATCACTTCTTATTCTAGAGCCCGTCCCAACACGGGAAAACACACTTCCTCTCAACTCTCTCTCCCCCTTCTCTCTCAGGTCTCTCCCTCTCCCTCTCTCCCCCTCTCTCCCTCTCTCTTTGTCTCTCCATCCCTCTCTCTGTCTCAAATCTTCATCTATCTCTCCCTCGCACTCTTAGGTTCCTCCCACCCCCTCTCTCTCTCAAGTCTCTCAGAGCTTCCTCTCTCCCTCCCTTTCTCCCTCTCAAGTCTCTATCTCTCCCTAGATCAAGTATCTCTCTCTCTCTCTCACTCCTCAAGTCTCTCTCTCCCTCTTTGCCTCCCGCTCTCCCTCTCAAATCTCTCTCTCCCCCTCTCTAGACTCTCTCTCTCTTAGGCCCCCTTTGTCTCTCTCAAGTCTCTCTCTCTTGGACTCTCTCCCTCCCTCTCTCTCTCAAGTCTCTTTCTCTCTCTCTCTCTCTCTCCATCTCTAAGACTCTCTTCCTTTGTCCCTCCCTCTCTCCATCTCCTCTCAAGACTCTCTTTCTCTCCTCTCAAGTCTTTCTCTCTCACTCTCTCTCTCCCTCGCTCCCTCTCTCCCTCCAAACTATATATATATATCTCTCTCCTTCCCTCTATACCTCCCTCTCTCCCCCATCTCTCTCCCTCTTAGCTTTCTCTCCCCATCCCTCTCAGGTCTTTCACTCCCACTTCTAAGGTCTTTCTCTATCCCTCTCTCTCAAGTCCCTCCCACTCTCTCTCTTGTGAATTGTCCGCACATCAATAATTTTGTTAGTGGTGGTACATTTTCCTTGGTGTTATTAATATTTAGTTGCTTTTAAGTTTTCTTTACAACTCATCTTCCTTGGTGGGACAATTGACGGGAAATCCTGTCATTATTAATATTTAGCTTCTTTTAAGTTTTCTGTAAGCATTTATAAGGCCATACAAGTTATATTTCAAATCCTGCCATTATTGCAAGTGATGGGAAATCTATCTAATAATAGTGTTACTTGATATAGGATATGATTGATGTGACAACCTTTTTCTAATTCTATTTAGAAAAATCCTGCCTCATTTTCAAAGGGAGACAATGTATTTAATATATTATATAATATATAATATATATTATATATAATATATATTACATAATATATTATGTAATACCCCTCTGTTTTGCTTTCTGGTTGGACAGTGTGTCCTTGTTTGCTTTGATGTGATTTTTGGTTATTGAGATACTTTATCATGTGTGTGTGATTTGATCGCTATTTATAGAGCGATAGTCTATTTGTGTGATGTGATGTATCTTATCTGATGCTTTATTTGACATGTTTTAATTGGTGTAATGATGATTAGTTATTGTAACATGTTATTGCATGAGATATTTGTTTATGATGGAATTGTCAGTCTATGATGAGTGTATTGGTGAAGGGGACGAGATCGCATCACTCGCTTGCAAGTGCCCTACGATTCCGTGATTTCCTCTTCATGGTGTGTTTATTATGTTATATATATATGCATGTTCGATATACTCTTTGTTCGCAGGTTGACAGGTACATGACATTGACTCCACCTGGTTTCGTAGGTTTGAGCGTGCCCATTGGACAATGGTATTCGATTGGGAGATAGTAGCTAGGTTTTCCATGCCAAGTCATCACCCTAGTCATAGTGTGTCGTCGAGTTTTAGTTGGGATAAGTTGTGTCTTTGTTGTTCATCTCTCTTTGTTTTTATTTAATTGCAAGTTGGAAAAGGTAAATAAATGGCTTTATGTATTTAAGTTGTTCATTAAATAAATATAGTTATAATTCTAGAAATGTTATTTAATTTATTAATTATTTTAATTTAATTAATAAAATAATCTAATCTTGGATTAGATTTATTTTATTGATTAATTAATAAAAAGAGGGGTAAAAACTTTATTGAAGATCAGAAACAGAACATTACATCAGAGCAAAAGGCCAAAGCCCCAAGGAACCCAAAAGAAACAATTAAACAGCGCAAGAGCCAATCAACCTCCAACATCAATCTCTTCTCTTTCCTCAACAATAATCATTTCTAGATCACGATGAAGCTCCTGGGAAGTCTACTCCCACCTCTCAATCTTCCAGCCATCAAGATGCTCTGAAGCCCATTTCGCCAAGCAATCTGCAGCCCTATTCCACTCCCTCAGAATATGGACAAAAGACACCACTTCCATCAAGGAACTAATCTACAGAATCTGCTGAACCATCCTAGCCAACTGCCAATAGACATCAACCATCTTCCTAACATTAAGAAAATTAACCAAAACTTGTGAGTCAGACTCACAAATAACCTTTCTCCACCCCAAAGCATAGGCCCGTTCAAGAGCGAAGAGGATCGCCAGACCTTCCATAAGGTTAATAGTCTGCACCCCTTCATAGACAGAGAAGAAGAAAACCACCGTCCCTGAAGAATCCCTACCAACCCCCCCAATTCCTACAGGCCTAGGATTTCCCCTAGAGGAGCCATCAGTATTAATCTTTAGAACACCAACAGGAGGGGGAAGCCACTTACCTATTCGCATCACTTTTTTCCTCGCCTGCCTTCCCCTTCGAACACAAGCTGAAGCCAAAGACATCTCCTGAAGTCCCAGTCTCTCCACCTTCTCAGCATCCTCTTTCTCCAAGGGATACACCACCTCACACTTCGCTTCCACCGTCTCCCGAATCATGCCCATAATTCTCTGCCAAATCTGCTGAATGACCATCTTTTCACTTCAGAAGATTCTACAATTCCGCTCCAACCAAATCTGCCAAAGAATGAAGGTAGGCCCGACATACCACACATCCTGTAAGAAAGTTGCCATAGCGAGAGGTCTGCCAAGAATACTCCAAAAATCCACCAAAGAGGAAGCATGAACACAAGGGCTTTTCCAAGCCTCCCACCAAAAATGCCACAGCCTCAAGGAGAAAGAGCAGCGGAAAAAAAAATGAGCAGAATCCTCCTCCCCATTCCCACAAAAAACACACATGGAAGGGCCCTGAAATCCCCACTTCTGAATATTGTCCCAAGTCAAGCACTTCTTCCAGGCCAAAGTCCAGATGAAACAATTGTACTTTGGCCAAGAAAACTTATCCCAAACTCTTTGCCACCAACGAACCTCCACCCTGTCCAACTTGTGAGATAAGAGAACCTGATAGCCAGAGGCAATAGTATAAACACCCTTAAGGTTGGGGGACCAAGATAAAACATCTCCATCTGGGAGGGAGCTACAACTCCTGCTAGAAAGGATGCGTTGCAATTCTGCACACTCCTCCTCCATACCAACCACAGGCCACTCCTCATGATTCTTCCACCTAGCCACCATCAACTGGCCATGGACAAACATAGACTTAAAATCACTCACCCTAACCCAACCAACTGCAGTGAATCTTTGAGAGAGGGGCAACAGGTGAGGAAACTGGGACACAATAGGGGGAAAACCATCCCAAGAATCCAACCAAAAGTGAGCCTCCAACCCACTTTTGCAAATCCAAAACAACCCATCCTTGACGAGAGCAACCCCTTTCTTGAGCGTATCCCAAATCACCAAACCTTTCCCCACCAAAGGATAGCGGGGAATATCCATCTGAGGGATCCCCGGGAAATATTTGTGGGTTAAAATCCTGGCCCAGGTCTGACCCTGCTCCACACACCACCTCCAAAACAGTTTAGCAGCAAGCGCTATCCCAGACAAAGATGACTGCCTTAATCCAAGACCGCCACAATGCTTCGGGCTACATACAATTTCCCATCTAACTAGGCTCCATTTGGAGGATAATAAATTACCAGCCCAAAGAAACTGTCTAATTAAAGCATCAAGTTCTTGAACAAAACCAACCGGGGCCACTTGGAGCATACATCTATAAATGGGGAGAGCTTGAACCACAGACTTGATCAGCTAAACCCTGCCAGCAAAGGACAACCATCTATGGGTCCAATGGTTAAATTTTGTCCGAAGCTTATCCAAAATACTTTGCCACGAGTCCTTGGGCATCCTTTTGACAGAGATACGAATACCAAGATAGGTCAAAGGAAGGGAACCAATCTGAAACCTTAAGATATTAGCAATCCTCTGCTGGATAGGACTAGGAGTATTGAAGAAGAAGATTGAGGACATATCTTCATTAATTCGTTGACCCGAGGCAAGAAGATAAACATTCAGCACTGCACGCAAATTTGTAGCCTCCCTGATAGTAGCCATACCCATCAGCGCAGTATCATCCACAAACTGCAAATGAGACTGTGGGAAAATATTACCTCCCCATCGCCACCCCTGAATGAAACCCATCTCAGCATTCCTTTTCAACAACCGGCCGAGACCTTCAGCAAGAAGCAAGAACAAATAAGGAGAAACCGGGTCGCCCTGACGCAGACCCCGGGAAGCACAAAACAATTCTGAGGGCTCACCATTAATTAAAATAGAGAAGGAAACTGAAGTAACACAACTCATGACCCATTGAATCCACTCATCCCCAAAACCAAAAGCCTCAAGGATCTTTCGAAGAAAGGACCAATGAACTCTGTCATAAGCCTTTGCCATGTCCAGCTTGATGAACATTGCCTTATCCCTGGAAATGGCCATAGAATGAATGGTTTTAGTAGCTATAACCACCCCATCCAAAATTTGTCTGCCCGCCACAAAACCACTTTGCTCCTCAGAGATCAACACTTTGAGCCATTTTTTTAGCCTATTCGCAATAATTTTAGAGATAATTTTATAAATCACATTACAAAGAGAAATGGGCCTAAATTGACTGAGCCTATCTGCCCCATCACATTTGGGGATAAGAGCCAAAAAGGTAGAATTCAGAGCCCGTAACATCTGCTTGTTCATCTGAGATTCCTGGACAACCGCCAATAAATCTAGCTTGATAATATCCCATAAATCTTGAAAGAACTCCACTGGAAAGCCATCAGGACTAAGAGCCTTCCCTTTCTTCATCTGGAACACCGTTCTCTCCAGCTCATCCATCGAGATATCACTCATAAGAAACTCATTCATCTCCATAGTGACCAATGAAGGGATGCAAGACAAAACTTGAGCCTCCTCATTAAGAGCCTCCTGGGGATCCTCCCTGAATAAAGAACCAAAATACTGCACTGCTTCACACGAAATATCCTTAAAAGAGGAAAGAGGCTCACCAGTGTCTTTCACCAGAACTGAAATTGAATTCCCATGTCGCCTGGCTTTGACTGAATTGAAGAAGAAGGCAGTATTCTTATCTCCCTCCTGAAGCCATTCAATTCATGCCTTCTGTTTCCAATAGATCTCTTCACGTAATTCACACTCCTCTAATATTCTCAATGTCCTGGCTTCCTCTTGAAGTAAATGAGTAGTCACACCATTATCTCTGATCACCCTCGTAATGCTATTCAACTCAGCTTGGGCAGCAAACTTAGCTTGAAAAATGTTCCCAAAGCACTGACGGTTCCAACGCTTAAGCTGATATTTAACAAATTGGAGAAGCTTAGCAAAAGTGTACATTTCCGTACCAAAAGTGGGTCTACCATTTCTCCACCATTTGGCCATATAACCATGAAGAGAGGGCTTACGTAGCCACATAAGCTGGAACTTAAAAGGGGGCGATCGAGGCACATGAGCAGAAGAGACAACAAGCTTGATAGGCCAATGGTCGGACCCCCTTCCAATCCAAATTTCTGAGCTAGAAGACCACAAGCCACCAACCCAAAAATAAGACACCAGAAACTGGTCAAGTCTTTTAGAAATGTAGAGATCCCCAAGCCTTCGATTGCTCCAGGTGAAAAGACCATTATTAGGCTTTACATCAACAAGATTCAAAGCAGAAATATTGTCCTGAAGAAGCAATGCAGAAGGCTCCAACCTTGCAATACCACCCTGCTTCTCAGCCAACTCAGAGATAGCATTAAAGTCACCAGCCATAATCCAAGGATAAAAAGGCACCATACTCTGGACAAATTGAATATGAGCCCACAAAAATTGCTTACCCTAAAAATCAACAGGTGCATAGATATTAGTGAGGAGGATAGACTCCCCAGTCTCAAAGCAAGAAGCAATCATCAAGATAGAAGACTTGCTGGACATCCACCAAAGAGGGCAAATCTTCCGCGGATTCCAAAGGCAAGCCACTCCACCTGCAGACCCTTGAGCACCAATGCATTGGCACTCACTGCTTCTCCACAACTTAGGAGATAAACCAATCATGCATTCTACAGATAACTTAGTCTCCTACAAGAACAAAATATCAGGAGATTGACTTCTAACCAACTCATGAACAACCTTTTATCGAGGGTTGCTGTTCAAGCCCCTTGCATTCCATGATAGAACAATCATTTCAAAGAGCTTGAGAAGTGTGAATCCAAAGTCTTAACCGACCCAGACTCCACCAGAGTTTCCCCAACTAACTTAATCTTTTCCATATCTTTTTTCCTACCAAGCTTTGAAGATTTCTCCCCCAACCCTTTTTTGAGATCCTTCTGATGTAGACCCAAAGGAGAAGGAGAAGACTTGAGATTCTTACCTACATCTGAACTTGCATGCAAAGCCAGAATAGAATTGTCTCCCCCACTCTTCTTCATTTCCACAGTAGAAACTAGCTCCACTTGGACATCCATTGGAAGGTCAGTCACCATTTGCAAAGCTCCAGAATCATGTGTATCCTGAGTAACCCCAAAAGAAGGATCCTCCTACCCAGAACACACAATACCCTGATCCAAGTTAACCAAGCCCAGATTCACTTCCTGCTGGCCAAGATCCTCCAGAACCTCGAATCTATTAAAACAATCTTCATCTTGTCTTTCATTCAAGGTCCTCTTTTGACCTCGGTTTCTATTACGATTCCTAACAGGAGAAAAACCATCTGGACCAACCCCATCCCCAGGAAAGGGGTCCTTTCCCTTATCTTCCTTAGGTGGGTTGTGAGGGGGTTGAGAAAAATGGGTCTCAACAGGCCTAGCCCTAGGGAATCTTCGCCGCAGGTGACCATACTCATGGCAGAGACGACATCAAAATGGAAGAGTTTCATAATCCAATGACTACACCCAGGAATGAGGACCCACAGACATATCCAAAGAATCTGGTAATGGCTTACTTAGGTCAATCTCCACACAGATACGAGCAAAAGTTATCACCTTTTTAAATTGAGTCTGTTGTGAAGAACCAACTGGCTTCTCAAGCATCGACCCCAACAAATTCAAAACATCATCTTGCCAACATTCCACAGGAAACCGCGAAAGTCGAACCCACACCGGGACCCGAGTCGGAAGCTCCTCAGTAGGGTTAAAACCAACATGCCATGGTTTAACAAACAAACCAACCTGGTTATAGAAGTAGGGACCCCCTTCAAAAACCTTGTTACAATCCGCCATGCAGTCAAAGGTAACCATGAAATAATTGTTCGCCAGAAGTTTTATATCCATCTCACCCTCCGGCATCCAAGTCCGTCAGGCCCAAGACTCTAAGAATTGCATCGATATCCGCATACCCAAAAAATTGCAATAAAAAGAGTGCCTCGAATAATAATCAATATACTCTGCAACCATCTCCAATGGGATGACTAATTTTGGCCTCTCCTTGCAACGTTTCGGGCAACTGTTAATTTTCGTGATCCGAGCCCCACTAGACAAACCCACTCCATCTAACCCCGGTTCCGACAAATCAAATTATTATTGAAATTTTTTGAAGCAAGCGTAGGAGACTTCATGCCAATTGCAGATCGAAAGTCCATTTTGGAACAAGCACCCGAGGTCTCCCCAGGCGACATTAAACCCAAGTCACAACAAGCATACAAGCCCCCAAAAAAAGAGCCAAAACAAGGGTATCAAAAGACCCTAGCCCACATGCACCACAAGACGTAGGCAAAGAGAAGAGGAAGCACCTCCAAAAAGAGGTCGAACCAGGGAGGCAATCTAGGCCCCAAGGGCCGCTCCATGCAAGACACACGCAGCTACCAACGACACCAAACTTGATGCATACACCAGAGACCAATCCTCACACGCAGGCAGAGAAAGAAAGAAGCAACAGGAAGGAAAAATGCCACCCACGCCCCCCAAATGCACGAATAGACCCCCCCCAATGCAGAAGCAAGCAAAGAGCAGGAAGAGAGCTAGGGCACGGACGCCCTAGCTCGGCATGCAGAGCAGACGCGCGCCATTAGACTATTTTATTGATTAATTAAATTAATTGTATTGAAATGAATTAAGTTATCCATTTTGGAATTAAAAGTGTTAAATTCTTTTGAAAAGAAAATTTTAAAAGTTTAAATGCTTTTTGAAAAGAAATTATTAAAAAGCTTTAAATTCATTTTGAAATACAAATTTTATAATAAAGTAATAAAGTCATGTTGAAAAGAAATTTGATTTTAAATTTTTAAAATAAACAAAATATCCTCAAAATGGATAGAGGAGAAATAACTATGGTGGTTGTGGGATATTTTGGGGAAAGTTGACTATATTTGGGGAAGATATTTCATTTTGAAAAAAAAAAGAAGGATTGCTGTAAAAAGAAATAGAGGTTTTCTTGTTTTGGGATGCTTCTTGGATTTGGGTAAAGACTTGGGAAGAGCTTTGGAAAATTATCTTGCAGGGAAGCTCAACTTTTCTTCTTCAAGCTTCAGATCACAGGTTCATTCTTGTTTAATTGTTTTGAAAATTTGCATTTTCAATTTTGAAAAAACTTGCTTGGAAACAATTTGAAAACCCTGTTGATCATATGGGAAATTTTAGATTCTTGTGGAAAATACAAACTCTTCAACATAAATTCTCAAGTTTAACAATAGAAAATATAGAGGAACAAAAGAAATCTTTTTGAAAACCTATGTGTTTAGATTTAGAAATTATTTAGAAACTTGGAATCAAGAAATTAGTTTTTTTGAAAATTTATGTGGGAAAAATTTGTCCAATTTGAGTGTTAAATGGAAATTTTGTATATATATATGTTTTTTTTTTTATATATATATATACAAATTTTGTATGTGCTTATTTGGGAAATTTTTTTTCCTGTTTGAAAATTTTACAAAGGAAAAATCTCTTTGTTAAAATGACCATAAACAAAGGATTTTTTTGTTTTAATGAAAAAAAAACAATAAAATTAATTTTTTATTAATAAGGTTGGGGAGGCATGTGGTTGCCAACTGCCCACCCCAGTGGAGGGCACTGTTGTGGCAACACAACCTCCACAGGGGAGGCTGGGCGCAGCCTATGGCTGCGTCCCCTTCCTTGTGGTGGGGTCAATGGGCTGTGAATTATTTTTTTAATTTTTTTTTTATATTATATTATATATAATATTTAAATATTATATAATATATATATAGTATTATTTAAATAATATTTTTATTTATTATTATTTATATATATATATAATATATATTATATATAATATGCATATATTATATATTTTAAATAATTGGATTGTATTAAGAGTTGTGGAAAATATATAGGGTTTTTATAAAATATGTAAATAAAAATTTATATGTCTAATCATATAATTGAATATAATTATTTTCATATTATTTTATTAGAAAAGATGTAAAAAAAATATTGATGTTATAATAAAATGATTTTTATTTAAAAAATTGATTTTGATCATTTTGGGTAATGAAGGAAAATGGATAATTTGCACGAGGTTTAATAGATGAATAAATAAATATGTGAAATGGATATTAAATGTAAATAGAAACACATTGTTATTTAAATGAATATTAATTAATAGAGATGCATTTCTATGTGCAAGTATTTAGTTTTTAATGAAATGATTTGAATGGGGAAATGAGATTTTTATATTTAAATATTATTGAGAAACTAAAGTAGACCCTTAGATTTAATTTATTATTATGTGTCAAATGCTTGAGTAGTTATTTAATAAGGGAATGATTTTAAGGGAAAGGGATATTCATATTAAATGAAATGAAATGTTTAAGATAGCGATTTTTATTTATAGTTCTTGTTAGTTGCAAACGAATTTACGATAAGATTAGTTATTTTCATGAAATGTGTAATTGAAGAATTTAGAATATTGTGTTCATAGTCAAATTATTGATTTTATTGTAAAATAATATATTTAAAAGGACAAATATTAGATTTAAATGTAAGGAGTTTAATAGCGAGATTAATTGATTTTAAAATAATTTAATTTGCAAAGGACCAATAGTTATGTTTAAATGATAGGTTCTGGATCATAGAAGTAATGTTTATTACTATTTAAGAGCAATTAGGGAATTAAATATCTGGTTAAATTTTATCCTTTGTCTGAAAGAGACATAATTTAATTAGTTTTATTGTGGCAATAAACTATTGGATGTTATTAAAGGAAGTGGATTTAGGAAATCCAAATATAGATTTAATTCCTATTTGATTGCCCTTCTTGAATGTACACTTCTTCTATTTTCACTTTGAGGAAGTTGATTAGAAGGCTTGTTAAGTCTTCCAGAAGGGGTTTAACTTTTGGGGTTGCTGTATTATGTTAGTCAATCGTTGTATTGCCTTGGGTAGTGCGTATAGTTGTATCTTGTTGTTTTACCTAGTTTTCACGAAAGGGGATGGTTTGTGCCTCCTTTGGAAAGAGTGGATTATGTGTTTTGTTGCCTCCAGTGTTTGGAGAGAGTTTTTCATTATGTGTTCCTCCTAGAGTTGGAGTGGTTTTATCTTGTTGGTATGCACTTGGGATTCCCTTAGTAATTGGTTTGTATGTGTTTTCAAGTAGAAGAGTGGCTTTTGTTAGGCGCGAGAGCCCAAAGAGGTAAACTAGGTAACCTTTGGAGGTGGTTTAATCAAGTGATAACTAAAACAATATACTTAGAAGTTTAGGTAGTATTTCACATTAATCAAGATAATTTAGCCTCACTCATAGACACAAGTGATAGTATAGGCTTGGGATGAGTGAGAAGGCTTGGAATGGCAAGGTCATCTATCTTGTCTTTACGAGAGGTATTTGATTCCACATGAGTGAGTATGGGGGCCGGGATTCGGTTGAGGCCACCAGGATATCCCATAGTGGGGGCTGGAGCCTATGAAGATTCCTAGAGGATATCCCATGTCGAGCTATGTGATGACACTCTTTCTACGACAACAGTTGGTATTTGGTTTTATGTGTATGGTCTTTTTATCATACCTGATCTGTTTATTTCTGGAAGCAATGTGACTTATGTCAGTGATGTTAGAGTTGTACTTGTGTTATTCTTATGGTTGCATGGTTCATGTGATTGGTTGTGTCAGTGTGAGTTATCCTGTGTCTAGAGGTTGATGGTCTTGTATAGGATTCCTTGTTAATATCTCCTAGCACGGGGGGTGAGCCTTTGGGTATCACATGGTTGGGTGGAACGTGCACCTTACTTTGTTGGGTTTTCTTCTTGTTCGTGTGGACGAGATTTCCAGTTGGAGAGCTCGTGGGATCCGATTTCATTTCATGCTTTATTCATTTTAGTTGAAACTTGTTATTTATTACCCCTCATTTGTTATCGAGGTGGAAGAGGTATTATGTAACCATGTTTATTGGATTTACCTCATTCGGGGAATGAGAGTTGTAATCTTATTGTTAAATTATGTTATTTGAAAACATGTGGTATCCTTTATTCTTTGATTTAATTTATCATGTATGGAATGTATGTGTTCTTAATTCTTTAAGTAATTAAATGTTCTAGTTTCAATTCATGTTCTTGTTTGGGTTTTAAAGTAATCTCAGTCTCGTAACCTTAGAGGTTGTTGGCAATGGGTAGTGAACTTGCATGTTATTTGTACTTAAACAAAAAAAAATTTATTACGTTTGAGTAGTTAATTGCAACTTCCTCTAGGGTTGCGTGGTTGGGTGTTACACATGATATCAGAGCCCGAGTTTAAACACTGGGTGCTCTGGGATAATGTGGAACCCATTAAGCTTTGAGTTGCATAGGTCTATACTCTGGGCACTATGAGCCCATGGCGTTGACGTAGATGCTTTATTCATTAGTTTATGTTTTCCTTTTGGGTTCATCTCACTTGTCTACCCATAAGTTGTTAGGTGGTGTAGGTCCAATGGTGCAGAAAACTAGTGGAAATGATAGGATCCTCAGTGTAGTGCACAATGCACTAATATCCTTCCTACTGGGCAAATGCATTATAGACAATTGTGTAGCATGTAAATTTGTGTGTGTGTGTGTGTTACCTATTTGTGTTTGCAGGCTTCTAGGAGTAAGCCTGACCCTGGGGGGAGGATGTAATACCCCTCTATTTTTCTTTCTGGCTGGATAGTGTGTCCTTGTTTGCTTTGATGTGCTTTTTGGTTATTGAGATACTTTATCATGTGTGTGGGATTTGATCGCTATTTATAGAGCGATAGTCTATTTGTGTGATGTGATGTATCTTATCTGATTCTTTATTTGACATGTTTTAATTGGTGTAATGATGATTATTTATTGTAACATGTTATTGCATGAGATATTTGTTTATGATGGAACTGTCAGTCTATGATGAGTGTATTGGTGAAGGGGACGAGATCGCATCACTCGCTTGCGAGTGCCCTACGATTCTGCAATTTCCTCTTCACGGTGTGTTTATTATGTTATATATATATGCATGTTTGATATACTCTTTGTTCGCAGGTTGATAGGTACATGATATCGACTCCACCTAGTTTCATAGGTTTGAGCGTGTCCATTGGCCAACGGTATTCGATTGGGAGATAGTAGCTAGGTTTTCCATGCCAAGTCATCACCCTAGTCATAGTGTGTTGTTGGGTTTTAGTCGGGATAAGTTGTGTCTTTGTTGTTCATCTCTCTTTGTTTTTATTTAATTGCAAGTTGGAAAAGGTAAATAAATGGCTTTATGTATTTAAGTTGTTTATTAAATAAATATAGTTATAATGTTAGAAATGTTATTTAATTTATTAATTTAATTTAATTAATAAAATAATCTAATCTTGGATTAGATTTATTTTATTGATTAATTAAATTAATTGTATTGAAATGAATTAAGTTATCCATTTTGGAATTAAAAGTGTTAAATTCTTTTGAAAAGAAAATTTTAAAAGTTTAAATGCTTTTTGAAAAGAAATTATTAAAAAACTTTAAATTCATTTTGAAATACAAATTTTATAATAAAGTAATAAAGTCATGTTGAAAAGAAATTTGATTTTAAATTTTTAAAATAAACAAAATATCCTCAAAATGGATAGAGGAGAAATAACTATGGTGGTTGTGGGATATTTTGGAGAAAGTTGACTATATTTGGGGAAGATATTTCATTTTGAAAAAAAAGGATTGCTGTAAAAAGAAATAGGGGTTTTCTTGTTTTGGGATGCATCTTGGATTTGGGTAAAGACTTGGGAAGAGCTTTGGAAAATTATCTTGCAGGGAAGCTCAACTTTTCTTCTTCAAGCTTCAGATCACAGGTTCATTCTTGTTTAATTGTTTTGAAAATTTGCATTTTCAATTTTGAAAAAAGTTGCTTGGAAACAATTTGAAAACCCTGTTGATCATATGGAAAATTTTAAATTCTTGTGGAAAATACAAACTCTTCAACATAAATTCTCAAGTTTAACAATAGAAAATATAGAGAGGAACAAAAAAAATCTTTTTGAAAACCTCTATGTTTAGATTTAGAAATTATTTAGAAACTTGGAATCAAGAAATTAGTTTTTTTGAAAATTTATATGGGAAAAATTTGTCCAATTTGAGTGTTAAATGGAAATTTTGTATATATATATACACATATGTTGTTTTTTTATATATATATACAAATTTTGTATGTTTTTATTTGGGAAATGTTTTTCCCTATTTGAAAGAAAATTTTCTATCAAAGGAAAAAAAATCTCTCTATTCTCGAAATGACTAGAAACAAAGGATTTCTGATTTTTTTGTTTTAATGAAAAAATAAATAAATTATTAATAAGGTTGGGGGGGAGGCAGCCGTGGCTGCACAACAGCCGCCCCCAGTCGAGGGCATTGCTGTGGTAGTGCAGCCTCCATAGGGGAGGCTGGGCATAGCCTATGGCTACGTCCCCTTCCCTGTGGTGGGGTCCGTGGGCTGTGAATTGTTTTTTATATTATATATAATATATATAAATAATAATAAATAAATAAATTATTTAAATAATGCTATAATATATATATATATATATATATATATATATTTTAAATAATTGGATTGTATTAAGAGTTGTGGGAAATATATAGGGTTTTTATAAAATATGTAAATAAAAATTTATATGTCTAATCATATAATTGAATATAATTATTTTCATATTATTTTATTAGAAAAGATGTAAAAAAAATATTGATGTTATAATAAAATGATTTTTATTTAAAAAATTGATTTTGATCATTTTGGGTAATGAAGGAAAATGGATAATTTGCACGAGGTTTAATAGATGAATATTTAAATATGTGAAATGGATATTAAATGTAAATAGAAACACGTTGTTATTTGAATGAATATTAATTAATAGAGATGCATTTCTATGTGCAAGTATTTAGTTTTTAATGAAATGATTTGAATGGGGAAATGAGATTTTTATATTTAAATATTATCGGGAAACTAAAGTAGACCCTTAGATTTAATTTATTATTACGTGTCAAATGCTTGAGTAGTTATTTAATAAGGGAATGATTTTAAAGGAAAGGGATATTCGTATTAAATGAAATGAAATGTTTAAGAGAGCGTTTTTTATTTATAGTTCTTGTTAGTTGCAAACGAATTTATAATAAGATTAGTTATTTTCATGAAATGTGTAATTGAAGAATTTAGAATATTGTGTTCATAGTCAAATTATTGATTTTATTGTAAAATAATATATTTGAAAGGGAAAATATTGGATTTAAATGTAAGGATTTTAATAGCGAGATTAATCGATTTTAAAATGATTTAATTTGCAAAGGACCAATAGTTATGTTTAAATGATAGGTTTTGGATCATAGAAGTAACGTTTATTACTATTTAAGAGCAATTAGGGAATTAAATATCTGGTTAAATTTTATCCTGTCTGAAAGAGACATAATTTAATTAGTTTTATTGTGGCAATAAACTATTGGATGTTATTAAAGGAAGTGGATTTAGGAAATCCAAATATAGATTTAATTCATGTTTGATTGCCCTTCTTGAATGTACACTTCTTCTGTTTTCACTTTGGGGAAGTTGATTAGAAGGCTTGTTAAGTCTTCCAAAGGGGTTTAACTTGGTTGCTGTATTATGTTAGTCAACCGTTGTATTGCCTTGGGTAGTGCGTATGGTTGTATCCTGTTGTTTTACCCGATTTTCACGAACGGGGATGGTTTGTGTCTCCTTGGTTTAGGAGTGGATTATGTGGTTTGTGCCTCCTTTGGAAGTAGTGGATTATGTGTTTTGTTGCTTCCAGTGTTTGGAGAGAGTTTTTCATTATGTGTTCCTCCTAGAGTTGGAGTGGTTTTATCTTGTTGGTATGCACTTGGGATTCCCTTGGTGATTGGTTTGTATGTGTTGTTAAGTAGAAGAGTGGCTTCTGTTAGGTAACCTTCAGAGGTGGTTTAATCAAGTGATAACTAAAACAATATACTTAGAAGTTTAGGTAGTATTTCACATTAATCAAGATAATTTAGCCTCACTCATAGACACAAGTGCTAGTATAGGCTTGGGATGAGTGGGAAGGTCTGGAATGGAAAGGTCATCTATCTTGTCTTTAGGAGAGGTTTTTGATTCTGCATGAGTGAGTATGGGGGCCGAGATTCAGTTGAGGCCACCATGATATCCCATAGTGGGGGCTAGAGCCTATGAAGATTCCTAGAGGATATCCCATGTTGAGCTATGTGATGACACTCTTTCTATGACAACAGTTGGTATTTGGTTTTATGTGTATGGTCTTCTTATCATACCTGATCTGTTTATTTCTGGAAGCAATGTGACTTATGTCAGTGATGTTAGAGTTGTACTTGTGTTATTCTTATGGTTGCATGGTTCATGTGACTGGTTGTGTCAGTGTGAGTTAGCCTATGTCTAGAGGTTGATGGTCTTGTATAAGATTCCTTGTTACTATCTCCTAGCATGGGGGGTGAGCCTTTGGGTATCACATGGTTGGGTGGAACGTGCACCTTACTCCATTGGGTTTTCTTCTTGTTCGTGTGGACAAGATTTTCAGTTGGAGAGCTCGTGGGATCCGGTTTCATTTCATGCTTTATTCATTTCAGTTGAAACTTGTTATTTATTACCCCTCATTTGTTATCGAGGTGGAAGAGGTATTATGTAACCATGTTTATTGGATTTACCTCATTCGGGGAATGAGAGTTGTAATCTTATTGTTAAATTATGTTATTTGAAAACATGTGTTATCCTTTATTCTTTGATGTAATTTATCATGTATGGAATGTATGTGTTCTTAATTCTTTAAGTAATTAAATGTTTTGGTTTCAATTCATGTTCTTGTTTGGGTTTTAAAGTAATCTTAGTCTCGTAACCTTAAAGGTTGTTGGCAATGGGTAGTGAACTTGCATGTTATTTGTACTTAAACAAAAAAAAAATAGTACGTTTGAGTAGTTAATTGCAACTTCCTCTAGGGTTGCGTGGCGGGGCACTACATATTAAATATAATATATATTAAATTTCATATATATTATATAATATATTATAATCCTTCCCTCTCTCCCCCCTCTCTCTCTCCCTCTCAGCTCTCTCTCCCCATCCCTCTCAGGTCTTTCACTCCCACTTCTAAGGTCTTTCTCTCTCCCTCTCTCTCAAGTCCCCCCATTCCCTCTCTCTCTCTCTCTCTCTCTCTTTCTTGTGAATTGGCCACACATCAATAAATATATAATATATACTATGTATTAAATATATTATATAATATATATTACATAATATTAATATAATATATAAAATTTCATATATATAGTATATGGTATATATAATAATTAATATGTATATTATATATAATATGTAGTATACTATACATAAAATATGTACTATATAGTATAATATAATAATATAATATATATATTAATATATATAACATAATATTATATATTATAATAATATAATATAATAATACATATATATAATATATAATATACTATATAATATATTATATATAATACATAATATATATATTTATGTATATAAATAGATAATACATATTATATAATATTATATATTATAAATAATATAAAAAATTATAATTAACAGATATCTGTTTAGGATTTGGTGTGGGCCAGAAAGTCAACCCAAAAAATGTGTTTTTTTAGATTTTTGAAGTTCGCCGTTGTGGCTGACGACTTTTTTTGACCTGATTTTCATCAAACGAAAAGGGTTTATAGAAAAAATTTCCAGCTTTCCACCAATATAACTTTTGTCTTATTTTGAATTAAATAAATAATTATTAATGATTTTCTACCTACATTACGTCTAAAGTCCTGATTGATAGGCTGATTGAAAAAATTCTATAACTTTCAAACTAAACATTTTTTGAATCTACAAGATGCACCACATTCTATGCTTCGCCTACTATAGGATAAAAAATAAATTTGAATTTCATAATTTTTTGACCAAGTTATGGTGGTCAGACACAAACATTTTAATAATTCTGAAAAGTTCTAGTAAAAAAATCATAACTAATTGTTTATGTGGAAAAAAACTACAAAAAAAAATCTAGCACATCTAGACATGTGTTCTCTACTTATATTTAAAAAATTAGAAAAAAAATTATGTTTTTCTTGTACTTAGGGTGGTCAGACACACACTTGCTTCTTATCTTTTTCCTGAAAAAATTTAGTGCCACTGCATTGAAATTTCAAATTTTCTCAAAACAAATTTACTTTTTTCCAAAAAAGGACTAGTAGCCTAAAAACTAATTCAATTTGATACAACTTTTGTTCTTACATATTTTTCAAATTATGTTAATAACCTATTCAAAATTTTATGTCATGTTGCCTAAATCTGATTTTCTGAATTTTCATTGCCACTTAGAGGCCTAGTTTGGACCCGCATGATCTTGCACATACACTGCTACAACATTGAGCTTCATTTTTATGAATATAAGGATGAGTTTGTATGGATTAGAACTATAACTATTGCCCTTCTACTTGTACTTGCATTACGAAATCCAATGGGCATAAGTGTCGGTTTGCCTTGCATGAACATGGTCCTTTGTAAATATCTCTATACATAATTGTCTTTAGGTAGTGTAGGTTTCGTGTATATAGTTGAGCACTTTCCTGCTTTCATTATGTTAGTTGGTTCGCTTTAGAGTAGTTTCCCTTCCACTTGCTTTTGCTTTCTCACTTTGGTTAGTTTAGGTGTTTTGCTTTCCGTTCGCTTTCCACTTGATTTCCATTTGCTTTTGCTTTGCTGATGTTGTGCTCAGGGTCCCTCTACTTTTAGTCAAGTATGTTCATGCATGCAACAACCTGCTTTATATTGCTTGGGGTAATTCCAAGTATTTCTTTGATAAACTTTAATCAAGTCTCCATAGTGGATGGTGAGGGTCTTCTTTTAGTGTCAAATGACCTGGATGTTTGATTTAAAGAGGATAAGTCATTGGTTGGTTTGATTCTGATGCATTTTGAAATCTTATATCTCTTACACACTTTAAGAATCCTGAGGTCGTTGTAGATCCTTTTGTGAAGTTGAGTTAAGTGAAAAATCTAAAATTCAGCTTCAACGCCACTATGATTCTCAACCTTGAGTGCGAGCTTCATTGCTTGTGGGTTGAAATGAAAAGAATTGGAAAGAGAAAAAAGAAAAGAAAATAAAAGAAAAGAAAGTAATGAAAATCAAAATAAAGAAATTAAATCTTCAGGAGGATACAAGCAACTCTATTGGGGCTATGGACGCCTGATCGACAATAGAGCAATGTTAAGAGAGAATCACATTGACAACCTTGTTAGGGCTATGGATGCCTGACTGGCAGCGAGGAAATGTCTCAGATGCTTTTGGAGTTAGAATAAACTACATACCTTAACTTGACGGAGTTTAGGATCTTGTAGCAACTTAAGGATGGGAATTAATGCATTTGCACACACTTGGATTTTCAGTATATTGAAGGTTGGGTTGACTAGTGGTTTTGATACTTTAGTCGAGTGTTCAATTTGTTTACCCTAGTGTAAGGGTTGGAACGAAAGATTCTGGGTTCATGATTCCAGTTTTTCATCAAAATTATCTGGAGCATTTCCCCCAGCGAGTCACCATTTTTTGTTCATGCTTTGCACACACGCCCCACCAAAGGTAGGGACCCCCTCTTTTTTTCTCTCGATGGGTTTTTTTTCTCTCACCTTGCTTTACGTGCCCTTGTCCCTAAAGCCTAAGTTGGTCACATGCCTTAAAAAAATTGAATTCCTTTTAACCAAGTTCACCCACCTGAAATTCATTGTCTTTTGCTTTTGCAGAAATGTCCCTGCGGGTTTCCCTTAGTTCGTTGCCTTGGCATCCTCCAAGCCATGTAGGCCTGTAGTTGCGGGTCTCTCTTTGTGCAAGGCCTCCATCTCTTTGATGTTCAGCTAATGGTTGGCTTCAGATGTTTTCCTGCATGGTGGGTCCCACATCAACCTTTTCCCTTGCGCCCATCGGGCACCGCGAACCTGCAACTACAGGCACCTCATGCAAGGTTTCGTTTGCGATTCGCCACTAAGTAGCGGTCGACCCTTAACCTCCATTCGCATTGTAGGATCCACATCCAATTTCTCTGTTCATGCCATCGCTGTGAGTGAACTAAACCTATTGCCCTAAAAAAACCAAGTTCTTGGGTCGTTGTGTGAGGCTTGCCTTTACCTAATCGTCGTTGCTCAATCTCTAAGCTCACACATCACCCCAACGTGCGGACCTGACGTGCATCATTTCCCCGGGGGAGAATCTTAAGTTCACTACCCAGAATTTGAATCACAGCTTGTCAATAGGTCCACCCATGCGGTCCGTTGTTGGCGAGAATCTATTATCACAACGCCATTCTATAATGGTGAAACCTCGCCACTTTCCAGCTATGTTGACCCGAGGCCCACCAACACCATCATTGAAACACCATTCTCTCTAGTTCTGGTGGGATTCCCATGCGCATAATCTCTATCTATGATGATGTGAGGAAGCTTTCACAATAGAAGAAGTTCAATACTATAATGATTATTTACTTGGGTAGAGCAAGCATTCGATGGTCGCTGTGATGGGGCCAAAATCATCAAAGCTGCATTCACACCTTGAAAAATTTAGTGGGTATGATCATCCAACAATAAAAGAGGAGTCCATGGGGGTAGTCATGAATTAAAGAATCAGATCTATACTCGAAGGTCACGGGTGGCTTGCAAGGCTTCGTTGTCTTTTGTTTGTAGGTACTTGGTGCGGTTAGGCTGCTTGCGAGTGCCACTTAATATTTAGCCATTTCCTTTATGGAATTTCCACCTTAGGGGTTCTCATCACTTCCTCCACACTCCCTTTTGCAGGTCTTTCCTCTACTGGGGCTGTCACCCATGCTGTCGTCATAACTGTCATCTTACCACGGTTTCCCATGTTCTCATCCCTGCATGTCTCCCACACACGACTCACCCACATATGATTTTCATGTCGTCACACTTGAGCATGTTGAAATAATTGCGTAAGTAATGAAGAACGTGAGGGATCTTAAATTCATCTCGACAACAAGGCCGACATGAACATATTGTGGGATCGACCTCTACATAAATCATCAAACCATGCATGTGGCTGGTCAATATTTTCATAGACTTGTATGGTGGGTTCGATTATGGAGAAGAGTAGCGTCGCACATGAATATGCTAAATTTTCCACTCTTGTGGTTTCCCCTTTCACACATTACATAAAATTGCTTTGCAGACCCCGCACCTCTCCTAGCTGGTGGGGGTTTGCTTGTGGAATTCTACTATGATAATGATGTTCTCTGATGGAAATATTGAGTGGCACCTCTGCATTACATTTTTCGTGCGGTGGAGTGGTGCAACTAGTTTGCATATTATTTCTATGGCCTTGCTTCCTATTGGACTAGGCTCATAGAACAATGGTTTGTAGAGTTTTAGACTACAAAGGTTGTCATCCTTTAAACCTGTTTAGAAAAATGGTCTCCCGCCACTCTCCCACAATAATGCATTGAGTGGTTCACTACAATCAACCATGGTGGAGGGCTCGATGTTGGTAAACGTGCAACGTAATTTAATCAAACTCCAAATTATGGAGCCTGATGTGTGGATGTTAAAGCATTTTGAATAAGACATTGCAGGTGACAACTGATTGATGTTGGCAAGATGACAACCATCCTAAAATAGGTAAGATCAAAATCCTTCGAGAACATTAGTGGTGCCATCAATGTTCCCATCTTCAAATCGCTGAGGCTATTCAAATGAACAATTAATTGTTGGGTCGCGGATATTAAGGTGCCATAGAAAGGCACTTGAGGTGGTGGCACCCCTGGGAAAATGATTTACATGTTCTACTGAGATAGAGATAATATGAAGAAGGCACATAAATGAGTGAGATTTATTAGATGTCATTTTATAAACCCGCACTTACTGAGATAAATAGGTTTGTTCATCGCTCCACAAAAGGACGAAACGTGGGGTTTCCCTTAGCTCTAGATAAAAAGCTCTCTCTATATATAAGGCCCACATAGAAGCTACGAGGGAGTGAATCCAACTATGTTGATGCGAACAAGAAAATCAAATATTGTGGGTCGTCGTCTGCAAGCACTCGGTGGATTCAACGTGGAGATAAGGCTTATCCGGGAAAAAATGTTCATGATCTTGTGAAGATCAAAGAGCTATGTTCGAGTGTGTTATTCATGATTGATTGTAAGATGTAGTTTGACTTGGTGGGAGGTGACTATGCAGGTGCCACAGCTCATAACACCACCGTTTCCTTCACCGTTAATCGCGATAGTCTCCAACAGTCTTCCTGCAGTTTATCTTCTGTATTCACTTTAGCAGACTTGCATCATGCGGAGTCTGCAATTTATCTCACTAGACGAAACCTTAACCTAGCTTATTTGCGTGAGGTTTTTGCATGACATCGCACCTTTGATATCTTTGATAAAGGATTCTTTAGGAGCACCAATCTTACGGTGAAGTCATTTTAAACCTAAAAAAGATTAATCAATGGGAAGCTTTTAATGATAATTGGATGGTGCTTCCTCATATCATCAAGCTCACATCTTTTATGACAACGAAGGAGTGATTTTTTAGGATGCTCTACGTCAGCAAATGGGGAAATTCGATAGAATCTAATTAGACAAAAGAGTTGGGTGGCGGATCTTGTGTCGTAATAAAACTTAACTTCATGGCCCTTTCATTTGTAGAGTTTTCCCTATCACTTGTTGGTGGAAGGTTTTGTGCGGGTCTCCACTCCTATATCACTGTTCTTTTACGACATCCATACAACAACGACCCACACCTCATACCCTGCATCCCAACTTCCCCGTAGGACGTGAGCAAGTTGAATGATGACAGGCTTACTATTGGCATGACGAATTCAAGGTCATCGCTCGTCCTTATAGACCAATAGATATTGATAAGGCGTGGGTTGGATGTACCAATGCAAGCATAACATTCGATAATCTTCATAAGTAGAGGATATTCGTGGGTCTCCATTGATGAGCAATAAATTCGTGACACTGTATTGCACAAACAAATGTGGAAGATCTATATTCCCAAATCAACTCCCAAGAATCAAGGTGTGGGGAATCCATTGACGAAAGGTAGTAGCAACCATAAAGGAGTATTTCGAGCAATTGCAAGCAATAGGCGTATCATTTGGATATGGGGTTTGTCACCTCCTATTATCATAGGCCTTTAAAGCATAGTGTGAACCTTCCCCATAATGGTGTTATTGACCACAAAGGCCGCTTGGTTGAATAGGATGCTACAAGTCTCTCCCTATGAGCGCCCATCTTTAAATGAGTATGGTTGGCGCGTGGGTAGTATTGCTTCCAAATGCGTGGCTCAGGGATGTGCACTATTTTAGTTTTCTATGGGAATAATGTAGCTGTAGTATTCAACACCTCCTTCACTGGGAGGGTAATCATGAAGATGCTACGTTGGATCGTGCTTTTCCATCAATGTAATAATGTCTCAAGTGTCGATGCATAATGAGCTTGCATTTGGGAATAATGTGAGTATGTGTATTTAGCTCGTGAGAATTGTTTGGGGGTGTCGTCGACATATTGGTGTTGTCTTAACAAGGAATGATGTACCAATGATGGTAGTATTATTTGGAACATAAGGTTTCTGGTGAGGCAAAGTAAAATTTGACTCACATTTGCGAAGTGATCGCCTAAACTACCAAACGATAAACCCATGCCTTGGGCACCAACGGGTCGTGAGCATTCAAGAGGCCCTATCAAGTATATATGTGGGAGTCTTCTGTGTATGTCAATTAGACCGTAATATGATGCAAGGGATAGGAGAATGAATGCCCATGGACTTTGTCATTGCGGGACCCGCAGTGTGTCCCACCATCAAAGTGACTTGCTCTCATGGCTTCCTTGCATTGCATTTCCTCTAAAATCAATCAAGGGCTCGTTGGCATGATGATACATTGGTAAATGGAATGAATCAAAACCTACCATATCTTCTAGTGATCGAGTATTTCCTAATGATGGTAAGATCTGCTTAGTTGGTGATGGTCATCGAAGAATATCTACGGGGAATTCTAATTTTGTAGATGGTACTCTAAGTTGGGCATTTTATGTTTATCAAATTTAAGGCATCCTTTCAAAGGGACTCCACTAGCTTAGGGTAAGATGACCTTAGCACGTGATAGCACTTAGACCATGCGGGTCTTGGCTTATTTCAGGGGTCGGTGTTGTGGAAGTCGCAACCTTTTTTGGTATTCTAACAATTGCTACCCGCACCCATCAGCCCACACCACTTAAGATAAGAATTTTGCACACTGTGGGACTAGGGTATTTCTAGGATGACTGCTCTACATGAAAGACGCTAGGGAGTTTGAGATTTCAAGAATTAATTGGTACTGAATGAGCTTCTAACTAATTCTTATGAGATTGAAATTTAGTGAGGAAGAGTCTAAGGGAAGAAAAGTGATTACAGTAAGGAGGGATGATTCCATCGACAAGTTTGTAGGGCTATAGTTTTCATAATGATGAATGTCCTTTTAATATCAAGAAGCATTCTATGGAATTTAATGGATTTGTGTAATAATGTGTAGGTTGCCTCATAATATGAAATCATTCTTTTTGGGCAAAAGAAAAGTTTGATTTGGCTATTTTATGAAGAATTCATGAAAACATGATAAATCCCTATGATTAGGTTTTAAAAGCTTTATTTTAATCTTAGTTTTCTCCTATATGCAGGCATAATTATATGAGGAGGGCTATATAAATCAAAGCTTATCAAAGTATGGATGTTCATCATGGATTACATATGAAGACCTGCCCAAAGGGAATGAAGTTGAAGGATGTTGTGACATGAAGGCTCACACATAAGATATGCGAATGGAGATATGAGGCTATTGAAGTGAAGGATCTGCTTATTCATAAATGGGTGTCGAAGGAAGACTGGCCCGTGTAGGGATGCAAACTTTAGAGGACTAAACAACATATGATTGCATGCCAAAGGAAGTCAGTGTCAAGAAATCAGAGGGCCGTCTATCAAAGTTAGAAATAGAGGGAGTTGTTTTATCTCTCACCAAACAATCATGATCTTCCAAGAGCTATCCACTAGGATTAGGAGCAACATTTCTGCTTCTCAACAACACTAATATGCAAAAAGGATACACCTGATTGACTGAAAGGAATACTGTAAACACATCAACAAGAAGGTAATCACTAAAAGACAAAATTGTTGCAGTGCCAGGGTCACTAGATGAAAAAATAGGGAAAAGACAAGAATGTATTTTAAATTATGAAATATTGGGGGTAGGTTAAACCCTAACTTGTATTGAATTTGAGCCACACAATGTAGATTAATCCTAGCCATTCATTCTTCTTTTGGAAAAAAATAAATAGTGGCTTGCTCCTCATTTGTAAGGTGGTGAATTGGTGTAAAGGGCCTTTTGCAGCAATAGAAGGAAGTATTGCATTGTTTTATGGGTGTTTTCTTTAAACTTACTCATTGTGCATGCATGATTCAACCTCCATGTTAGTTTTAGTTTTAGTTTCTTGAATGGATTTAATGGTGAATGTTGTTACAGTATTTGATGGACTTCTAGCCCATACTTTTGACACTTGTTGATGGAAAACTACTGTGTAAAGTTAGCTTGGGCTTGTTTATTCCATTGCTACAACTTAGTTCAATTTTGTGTTCATGAAGTGAATGCACAATCTAAAAATATGCAGAATTTAGGAGATTGCATTGGTTTTGTGTAGTTGTAGGTTCCTCTTGGTCAAGAAAAACTTAGTTTATGGGAGTCTATCTACTGTAGCACCCTCCATTGTTACTGTTCATTCATAGCTTAGATTTAGAAAAACCATCTCAACCCTTTCCTCTTTTGCTACTTCTTTTAGTCCTTTGTTATAATAGGATTCCAAGCACCATCACAATGCCAAACTTGGTGATTGAAGTGAGTTTCAACTTGCTATTTTGAGTGGGAAACCACTATTCATTCACTTCCAACACTTTGAAACTCCATTTGCAGACCCAACTTCCCATGCTTTGTAAACCATAAAGGACACCCTGTGATTACTAGCAAATCACATCAACCAATTGAACTATTCCAAGCATTGTCATGACCTGACACCTGAGAGACCTTGGGACGATTGTCTACAACTTAGTTGAAAATTTTCACCTTTCAAGAGAGGCATTGCACTTGTGCATTGCTTGTGTTGAGAAGTGCAAAAACACCCATCAATAGTATGTTACTTTGGTGTCTTAATGCAGAAGAAGCAAAAACAACCTTACAAGAGGTACATGAAGGTATTTGTAGGTCTCACTCTATTGGACCTAACCTAGTCCAAAAACTACTTAGAACGGGGTATTATTGGCCCTCCATAGTACAAGAATGCATACAATATTCTAGAAAATGTTGTCATTGTCAGCAACATAGTGATCTTATTCATGCACCGGTACAGGCATTGAGACCCATCACAACACCATGGCCTTTCTTGCAATGGGGATTAGACTTGGTAGGTAAGATTTCACTTGCTTCATCTAACGACCACAAGCTCATCATCATAGAAATAGAGTAATTCACTAAATGGATAGAGGAAATTCCATTGACCTATTTCATTGGAAAGCGGATATCAAAATTCATTTTGAATTATCTGATCTACAGGTATAGAATTCCCCAAATGATAATAAAATACAATGGAACCCCATTCAAAAATTAGGATGTCTAAGAGCTCTGTTCCCAATTTTCTATCTAGCATAGATTTTCCACGCCCTATTACCCCTAAGGAAATGGTCAGGCTGAGGCATCTAATAAAACCATATTGAAAATACTCAAAAAGATTGTTAATGAAGCCGGTCATGATTGCCATTTGCAGCTAAACCCAACCCTATGGGCTTATCGAACCAACATTCACACACCTACTAGTACCACACCATTTTCCATAGTCTATGAATTAGAGGCCATCTTACCTATTGAGGTTGAAATCCCCTCATTGTGAATCTCATTAAAGGACATGATCAACAACGAAGAATACAAGGTATTTGGGCTAAATGAATTAGAGCTCCTAGATGAAAAGTGTTTGAGCATGTTAAAGCATCTGCAAGTTTATCAGAATTGGCTCGAACAAAACTATGACAAAAAGATCAAGGACATGAAATTTCAAGTTGGTGATTTGGTCCTCAAGGAGAATCAAAAGGTACAACTAAATTAGGATGACAAAGGAAAATTTGAGCCCAACTGGTTAGGCCCATTTTTCATCACAATGAGCTACGATTCTGGGGCCTATTAGTTGGCTACTCCTAAAGGAGAACCTTTACCTAAACCACTGAACAAAAACCACCTCAAGAATTTCTACACATGAAGCACGTTAGAATACCCCAGGAAAAAGGGTAAAAATCCAAAAAAAAATGGAAAAGCTAAAAAATACAAAAAAATAAAAAGCAAGAAAAATAGTAAATAGAAATAGAACATTCTTTGAGTGAAAACCACTTTGTGGTGCTCCTAGAATAAGTACCTTAGTGAAAACCTAGTAAACATGCACTATGTTTGAATAAGAACCACATCATTAGCTATCGGTACTATCCACAACATCCACCCATCCATTTCATAATAAAACATGTATCCAACCATGGCTTGTTATTGAATGAGGAAAATATTCTTGTCTTCAACCAGGGGAAACTTCCCAAAGCTGGTCATGGGTTAGATCTTTGAGTGTCCTATTATGGTAAAATAAATAAATAAAAAGCATCTAGAAAATAACAAAAAATAAAAAACATTAAAAAAAAAATATTGTTGGGTTATTCCTTCACCCAAATAGTCTAAGATATCAACATTTGCTTGAACCTCATAGCTAGTTCAAGTAGATTTCCCGCAACATATCCTCTAGACACAAAAGTGGAATATCAATCTAGGTTATCAATGTTGTTTATCCAAAAATATTTTATGCTTTGAGCCAACTCGTCAAACTACATGGTCTCTATGTGTACAACGTAGGCAAGGCTTAACAACCCCCAAGACCTTAGGTCAGTCCCCTTAGGTTTCTATCATGCTTAGTCAAAAATACAAAATCCAAAAAAATAGTAAAAAATTCAAAATCCAAAAATAGGCACAAAATACAAAATCCAAAAACATTCACAAAACAAAAAAGGTTAAAAACATTCAAACCAAGTGAACTACGAGCCTCTATGTGTACAACGTAGGTAGGGATTATCTTTGATGAGCCCCCAAGGCCCTAGGTTAGTCCCCTGAAAACAACAAAAATAGCATCATAAAACTCAAAAAATAAAAAAGATTCGAATCTTGTTATCCCAATCCGCAATAAACTTTTCACCCATAATAAAAAAATTGTCGCATCCACCCTTTGACAAAATAAACAAACAAAAAAAACATCAAAAGATAGAACCTTCAAGCAAACAAACACAGAAAATTGATTGCAAAGTAGACTAAAACAAAGCCAAAATATCAAACTACATATCTTTTGACAATTCACCAACATCTTGAGATATGCCTTAACGGATCCGTTCCTACGATAGACATGTTCAACAATGGATAATAGTCCTGAAACCTCAAACAGATATGGCAAGTGATACTACAACTTTGTGTTTATCTTTTTGTAGTCTTATTTTTATGATTTATTTTATTGTCTCATTCCTAGGATCTCTCGAGGATGTCCTTAAGGATTTAGAGAAGAAGGAATGGGGGAAATTGAGTGTCATTTCAATTTGCTATTTGTAAGATATTTTTGTAATACTATCATGGTGAATACTTTCTTTATTGAGTGTATGAAAGTTGTGTTGTTCTTGAACAATTCATGAAGTAGTTGCATGTTGGGTGTTCTATACCTCTCTATGTGATTGGTCCAAATTTTTTTTAACACAACCCGACTATATAATTTAAACAAAGTTTCTGTATGTCTGGTATGAACAAAGATACTCTTTGTTTGTAGATTAAAAGTCCACACAATGGATACAAAGTCACCTTGTTCATTAATACGTTGGTGCATCGTATCTGTTTGCTACATCAAACAAGATTGTTCAAAATTGCGAAGCCACCGAGCAAAGTGAAAGAAACATCATAAATTACCAACAACATCAAATTTTTATCCATAATCAAATATTTCTTCTAACTAACATCCATCTTGCATAGCAATATCATTAGTACCATACCCATCTTGCATCCACAATGTTGTCAATGCATATCATGATGATAATAAAACAATGAAAACATCATGTATCATGTATGGGACATACATCCATATCATCCATCATAAACATCATCATCAAAACAATATATTGAGATCATCTATAATAAAACATCATATGAAACAAAGTAGGATCCATCCACGCCATATATATACATCAAAAACATACATAAACATACATCATCCATGATCATCACATAAAGCATAAAATGAAGACAAATGAAAGAAGGTATATCTCATATATATAATCATCTAAAAAGGGAGAATGTCATAGTACATCATCATTAGTAAAACACGTATGATAGGATACTACCAAATAATACATCTATATGAGGCCTCAACTGGGTCGATGAATATATATATACACAAAAAATCATGTCTGTAATATGTCTCTGAGTAATAAAAAACATGAGGATCAAGTACAAAAAGTAAAACTTCCCAACAGGAAGGACAAAACCCTATAGACCAGGATGCAGACCACCATCTAAATCTAGTTGTCTAACATAATGATCACCTGCCTTGCCACCACCATCGTCCGCAACACTAGGGTCTCTGAACCATGGGCACCGAGTAGCCCTAGGAACAATAGCATCATATAAGGTCTAATAGTATTTGGACATCTATAATAGCGAATCTTGCTCAGCTTGTATATTGTCTTGCTATGTCCTCAGACTATCCCTATCAGTGGTAACACCCTATAACTATGTCTCAGCCACGAGACAATGACCAATCTCTGTGTCCTGCTCTACTCTGAAACCATCTCACTCCTATCAATGGTATCTCTCTTGGGTATATCTATGTCAAGCTATGCCTCTAAGGTCTGTTGTCATGCTATCTCTGCTACTAACTGAGCACCTCCATCCCCAAGTGGTGGAGGAGGACCTGGAACCTATCCATGCACTTGAGGAATATAATCACCTTGTGCCTAGTCACCCTATACCCCATCACGTTGGGACCTATCTAGCTGCTCTGCAAGAACCTTGAAATGTGTTGTCGCTGCCTGTGATGACCTATAATACTTGCTCTTCCTAATGTAGGATCACCCCCAGGATATGTGAATCTCAAAGGACTTCATCATGCCCACCACTAATCAAAATCAAGTGTGGTACCCAGATCTGCTAAACCAACCAACCAACCTCAACCAACTAGGGAAAGTGCTTTGAATGCAACAACAATAACATCTCTATCTAGCTAGTGACCCCATACATAGACCTCCCTAGTGGTTCGACCAAAATGAGCCTCATAAGTATCAGGAAACTGACCCTGTCTCTCTCCAAACTGATGACATACTCTGTTCGGTAAGTAACGCTCTAATAGAGAGTGGGAGTGACCAATCAACCATCTGGTTTGTCAATAGTAAACAAGATACTCTAGATCCTTTGGCCAAGCTTCATAGTCCATATAAGGTCTCCAAATAAAACCTGGCATATCATCGAACACACGATGCCAGTTCGAAAGATCTCCAGGAAAGGTGTAATATAAGAAATCTCCATAACGATATGAGTAAGGATCCTCAAGAGTACGATCCTATATCTCATTAGGTTGAGCAATTGCAATGTGCTCCCAGGCCCAAATATGCAAAAGAGAAACACCTACGGAAATAGATTTCTCACCTTGATATACAACCTCATGCATATAAGATCTGTAGAGGTGGGCAAAAAGAAATGAACCCCATGCATATCTAGTCCCATAATCAAACTTACCCTCAATGAAAATACCCCACCCAACAGGGAACTGACGATCTCTCCTATCAGGAACAACTAGTCCAAAAATCTAACCACAAAGGAAAAGAGAAACAAGGTTTGCACTACCAAGAACTTAGACAAATCAATCTCAGACTGTTGAACCTCCAAATGTCTGACACCAAACACATGTCGCATGGAATGGGTACCCCATTGAACATGGTATGTCACGAGCTCGCCATGGATAGGAATGTGGAGAATCCTCCACACATCCTCGAGTATAATGGTGGCCTCTCTTGTAGGTAAATGAAACAAAGAAATCTCTGAATTCTATCACTCCATGATTGCGATCATCAACATGTATGAGTCTGGATGGGAGGCATGTAATAGATATGACGAAGCTCAACCACATCTAGAAAGGCTTGCTCCAAAACATCGAAACTGGTAATCAGATCAAATAGATCTTGAGGTCATCTCTCCCTCGGTTGCAGTGGTTTAAGGACCACTTGCAATCATTTTAACCCATGATGTTAGGGTCTCGCTCTGAACACACAAAATGACACAAAAATGATGAAAAACAAGACTTAGGGTTCCAAATAGGAAAAAGCTAGCAATATTTATCAAAAGTGAAGAAACAAGAGCAAAAGCGATGGTTTGAGTTAAGGGTGTGGGTTTAGGTCAAATGCAAGAATATCAAAAGTGAGGAAGTTTGGAAAGTGTGAAGATCTAAAACAGATGCATGGAAAATGGACCCAAGCATTCAAAAGCGAAGATTTACATCAGAAGCATAAAACAAAGGAAAAAATCTAGGTCAAAAGTGAGGATCTAAAACAAGTGCGAAGGAATTTTTTAAGAGTGACCTTTCTAAACTAGCAAGTGCAAAGGAAACGATGCAAATATGTTGAAATCATGAAAAATTCACTATTGACTCAAGGAACTTTGTACACAAATTATGAGAATGAGACAAGATGAGAACAAGAAGTGAGAGGGTGCATATTGGGCCATCAATGCCTGTGGGCCATCCAAACTCTTGAACCGGGTTTGAACGATGCGGGGCTCCCTGAATCCTAGGCATTGCTCCTCGATAATTGACAAAATAGGAAATCCAGAGACAAGAATTAGCTATAGGATCAAAGCACAAATGAGGCAATTAGAACCCTAATTACCTATATTAACCCTCAAAACCCTATTTTTTACCTAGGAAATCCTAATTTTTAATTAGGGAACCTTCCTACATTCAAATTAGGACTTCTCGGGAACATTGGAACAAGCAACAAGGGACCTATAGACTTAATTTTTCATCCTAAACACATCTGAACTGAAATAGAAGAGTGTCCTGAGCCTGACCTCAAAATTGAAATTTTCGGCCAACCTCTCAAGGGGGAAGCATAGAGTCCTACCATCATTCCACTAAATGCCGAGGCACAGTGGGGCATAATTTTTTTTCAAAAACTTGATCTTAAAAACAAAATATTTGAAACAAAGCAACTAGTACTTTGTATCAAAGACGGGCAAAATGTAGACATGTAAAACACTGTAAACAACATTCTCACATCATCGACATCATTGTCACCAAACATCATTGCATTTCACACCAATTGCATCTGAAACCCTAATTTTCCCTATTAATTGAATAATACAACATTATTTAATTAATTCACTTTTTCATCATTTTCGACTAAATTAAATAAATTCCATTTATTTAATGAAGTCCTAAAACCCTATTTCCGCTATTAATTGAATAAAACAACATTATTTAATTAATTCACATTTCTATCATTTCGACCAATTAAATAAATTATATTTATTTAATAAAATCCTAATCTAACTTTATTTCATCTTGATTAGTTAAATAACACCAATTATTTAATTACATCGCTAAATCACCTTATTCCCCAAAGTTAATTGAATTATTAAGTCATAATAATTTAATTACAACACTTTCCCTCCAATAAATTAAATTAAACTATTCAAATCATTCATCAAAAATCAAATCAAACTAATACAGTTGACTTTGTTTGCAAAACTCAAACTTGATTTGCACATTCAACTCCAAAATGAATGAATTAATTAAATCAATTAATTAATATTTTTCAACCACTTTCCTGATTGAGTAAATTACGATCCCTTGATTTCTCAATCTAATCCTAACAAATCAATCTATTTCTGATTGAGCAAATTCTAATTCCCTGACTGATCAATCTATTCCTTAATCTCACTTATCATTCAATTTATTTCTTCAATCACACAAATTGTGCAATCTATTTTTCATAGATAATTCATGTCTAAATCATCTCAACATCTCTCAACCATCAATCTTGATTCAACATTGTTTAATCCTGATCGCCCATTTCAAATCTCATTTTCTATATAACAAACCTCTTTCCTCACAAAAAAGGATCGAAGAATCAACCTATTCGGACAATGAAGTAATGCCAAAACACCATTGATAGAGCTTCAACATACCTTCGATCAACCAACATCAACATCATTCCTTAAACTTTTGCACATGAACTATGGAGACTTCGTAGTGATACGAAAAAATCCAACATCAAGCGAACACACTCTAATACGAGATGGGTAACAATTTGTTTATTGAACTCATTTGTTTATGTATTTCATTCACATGTTCTTGAATTTAGTAATCTTAATTTTTCATTTCATAAGTGTAGGATTAGATCTTAGATTAATGTTCTTGATCTTAGACTAGATTTTGATTTCAATTTCATTTCTTTTGTTTAGCATCTATGATTTTCCCCCTCACACACTTGGTATAATTGTAGACTAGGTATTGATCAAAAGATGAACAGGTTGGATCATTTTTATGTATCTCATAACATGTATAGTTCCAGACAAGTTTACCTCAGATTATTATGTGCAAGTAGATTATTCAACAACATTATCAGATCATTTTCCTATTTTGTGTTCCTTTTCTCTCTTGAAAATTATTGATCCCCCTTCTCAACTCCCCTTCAAACTTAATATAACCCATCTTAAAAATGTTGAATGCGTTTTTTCTTTAGTGGGGATTTGGAATTTGATTCCAAAACCTCTTCAAGGGGAATCATGGATTAATTGGGTGTACTCTGCTATATCTAAATGTGTTGAATTTCTTTGTACCTTTGGAAGAAGAATGGTGTGGAGACATAGATGTAGAGAAAAATCCATGTCCATGGGTAGCTTGAGCATGCTCAAAAAAGTTTGAACATTGATCCTCACAATGAAAATATTCAATGCTTAGAAGCCCAATTAAGTAAAATGGATCATTATAAAGAGCAAGGAGCAAAAATTAGAGCTAGAACTCAATGGATTAAGGATGGGAATAAGGGTTCTAAATATTTTTTTAAGTATCTCAATTACAAAAACAAAAAAGAGAAGATAGAGGCTATAAGGGATGAAAAGGGATTTCACATTGATAATGTTGATATTATTAGTTTGTGAACTATGATTATTATGAAAATTTGTTCAAAGAGGAGTTCAACTGGATGGATATTTAACAAAAAATGGAGGAGAGTATACACGATTGTATTCCTACTAAGATTGATCTAGGTTATAGAAATTTCTTGGATCATATTCTCTCCTTGGATGAAATTGAACGTGTTGTTTTCTCTATGAATCGTATACAAGCTCGGGTGTTGATGGTCTTCCAACTAAATTCTACCAAACTATGTGGGATCATATTAAGGATGATTTTTATTTGTTTTATCTAGAAGCCTTTCAGAGAGGTTCCTTAGTTCCTAAGATCAATAAAGGAATAATCAAACCTATTCCTAAGGGGATGAATGAGGACACTGTTGCTAGTTGGCAGTCTATTACCTTATTAAATATTTCATATTATAAAATCATTGCTAAGGCTTTAGTGATAAGAATTAAACCTATTGTGCAGATGATTGTGAGACCCGAACAAACAAGTTTTTTAAAAGGAAGATATATATACTTGATAATTTAATGTTGGCTTGGGAGACTATGGAATGGGCTCAACAATTAGGTCAAAATACTTCGATGGTGAAGTTAGATTTTGATAAAGCTTATGATAGAATTTGTTGGATTTTTACTCTTAAAATGCTGCAATGGTTGGGTTTTGGTCACACAATTCATAAATATGTGCAAATGTTATTTCAAGATGCTAATTTCCACCTTATTATTAATAGGAATTTATCAAATTGCTTTGAGTTACAATGTTCTATAAGACAGGGCTGTCCATTGTCCCTATTTTGATATGTTCTTACAGCTGATGCCTTGGGTTATCTTCTTCAAAAAGCATACTAGATGAAACTTATCAAAGGTATTTCTATCCCTCAAAATAAGGTGGTGATTAATTTCATTTTGCTGATGATAGTATTCTTTTCTTGCATAACTCTAAAGAGGAGTTGAATAATACTATGGGCATTTTAAAACTGTATTGTAAAGTTTATGGTTCACTTCTAGCTCACAACAAAACTAAATTTTTGGTCACTCAACTTGATCCTATTCCAATCTGGATACCAAAGGAATGGAGGAAAATCAAACATAGAGAGATAATTAGATACCTTGGAATTCCTTTTGGTTTGGGAGTTTCTTTGTCTCAAATGTGGACTTGGTTTTCAAATAGACTTAAGAATAAGCTATTTAATTTTGGTAATATTTTTTTTTTCCTTAGATAGCAAGATTCAAGTTTCCAATAAGATTCTCATTGCAACCCATGTGTATTACTCCTCTCGTTAGATGCCATCAAACCAAGGTTATGAACTATTGAATAGAATAATTTGCAAGTTTCTATGGTCCAAATGGGATGGTAATGTTGGGTTCATTGTTGCTTCGTGGTCTCTTTGCATTTAGCCAAAACATAAAGGTGGTATGTAGGTTGTAGATCCTAAAACTCAAGGGAATTTCCTTATTGCAAAATGGATTATTAGAGCTGCAAGTGGAGATGAGACTTGGAAAATATTAGTTCATCAATGTATCATTGAAGCTTCAATTAACAAAAAGTGGCAAGATGTTGGCTAGTTAGATAAACTAATTTTATCCCCTTTCTTTAAAATCATAGCTTCTTTTCCTCTACAATCTATATGGAAAGCATGACAAAGGGTGCAAATTTTTAAAATGGAATGACTATTCCCTACAACATGGGTTCAAATTTTCTTTTGCTTCATTATGGTGGAGTAAACTTGTTACTTATCATAATCAACCTTTAGTGATAATCTTTCCAAGATATGCTAATTATTTGTTCAAAAAAGGGGGTTAGGCAGTTTAACGATTTGTGGGATTTTGATATCCCTGATTGGACTCCATGGAATAATATCAAAAATCGATATGGCGTGAATGAAAAATATAAACAATTTCTGATTTTTATTCAGTCACTTGTCCCTATTGATTTGACTATAAAATTATGTACTTCAAAGGATTGTTATTTCTTTAAAGATAAAAAATGTTTGTCATTCATCCAATTCAATAATTTTCCTTTAAAGAAAATTTATATCCAGTTACTTCACAACTGGCATCTTACTCCTCGTTTGAATCACAAATGGAAGTGCAAATTTAGCTCCAAATTTTGGTCTAAAATGAATGCTCAAATATGGAAATCTAAATCCATATTTGATACACAGGCATTGGCTTGGAAAATATTACATTGCAAACTACCCGTGGAAGATAGATTGAGATGTATTATGGTCTAGCCAACCAACTGTTCTTTTTGTCATAATATTGAAAGTTTGAAGCATATCTTTTGGGGCTGTTTACATGTTAAGAAATAATGGTTGGCCGTTTTAAACATTTTCCAATAAATTTAATCATTTTTTGAATTGGAAAGAAGCTATTCTTGGCCTTGATATGTAGAATGACGTGATTGCATATTCTATTCAATAAGTTATTTTAAGAAATATATGGAATAACAAATGTGTTGCTATGTTTTCTAATGACTATTATCATGTAACTTGTATTATAAGGCTTTACTCTAATATAGTTCCTCAGGTGGCTTATTTTTTGTCGTAGCTCCATGTTTTTTGCAAGAAGAATGAGCAGGTCAAGTATCATCTACAATAGATTAAAGATCAAGTTATGCAGCTTCAGCTTGATAGTAAACTCAACCTTGGTAAATATGTTGTACAACTTATGTAAGAGTCTTTTTTGTAGCCTTGTGGCTTGGATATTGGATTTTTTTGTACAACTTATGTAAGAGTCTTTTTTTAGCCTTGTGGCTTGGATATTGGAATTTTTTTGTTGTATCACTATTCTCTCAGCTACTTTTATAGTTGCATTCTTGTAATTTTAATTGCTTTGTTCAATAAAATAAAAATAAAAATTAGGGAACTACAAGATAAGTCTTTAAGCTTGGTAATCTAATGCAAATAGGCTTTCATTTCCTAAATTTTCTTTTAGTTTTGAGAATCACTAGTTTTAAATATCTAAAGTTGAGAATAAAGTCTTCATACTTTGATTTTGTTCCATTTCTATTTACTAATATCTTCATTAAATGAATTTTATTATTTATCTTGATTAAAATAATTTAGTTTCATGAGTTGAAAGTCTAACTTAGATAGGGTGTTTTGTAGAGGAAATTAAGTTTCTTATTTCTACCTTCTAGAACTAGTTAATGTCTTTTCTAAGTTTTCATAATCATCCAAAAAATTGGTACATTTACTCTTATTTGAATAAATTCCTTAAATTAAATTTTTAATTTAATTTTATTTTGCATGATAAATTCAACTAGTATTAATTCCTTTGAAAAAATAATAGATTATAATTTTTTAAAAATTACTTTGCATTAAAAATATTTAACCTATTCTATTCAATTTATAATGTAGATCTAGATAATTTTAAATAATTTAAACTATACCAATATAACTTAACTATTCAATTTATAATGCAAATCTAGCTAATTCTAAGTGTTAATAAATTCAACTATACTAATTTCTTGAAAATGAATCATTTAATATAAATTTATCTATTCATAGAGTTGACTAATTCAATTGCACTTTGATAAGTTAAACTATATCTCTTGAAATCTACTTTTGTTACTAATTTATCCTCTCATTAGTTATCTTTGAGGATGAATTAATGATAAATTAATACTAATTGTTTTTAATATTGGCTACTTTACAAATTATTCTACTACTCTTCACTAGTATAAAATATCTTTGAAGTAAATCTTACTATTACTAATTATTTATTGAAAACTAGATAAACTATTTTCAAATATTTTTTGAAGAAACTCAGTAATTAAATTGAAAGATTTATTTTTACAATGCCATCTTAATACTTTATCTATTAATGTTATGATAAATACTAATTACTTTGCAAATGATTTTTAACTATTTCATCATTCCTTGAAAATAATTCAAAACTATATATTTTGAAGATTAATCTAAATTCTAAATCTTGAGAAAATAAATTTAACTTTAATAATTGATACAATTTTAACTATTTCTATTTACTTTTTGAGAATAATTTGAGAATTAATTATACATTAACTTTAATTGTTTTTGAATATAAATACTTTGAAAATCATACTTGATTTGGAATATAAATTTTATCTCACACTAATTACTTTTTTTTTTCATTAATTTTAACTATTATTGTTTGAAATAAAATATACTACTTATGTTGAGAGGCGTTCTACAGTGAAAACATTCAATGAATAGTCTGTGTTAAATTTTTGAAGCTCCATTGAAAATGACAGACAGGTGGAAGTCACGTTTACATTGCATTTGTCAATCTTCGATAAGAATTAAAGTTCATTAAATTAAATTTTATGAGATCTACGTGAGAATTAAGCCAAATATCCAGTGGGCTGTAAGCCTGCACTAACACCCGACGCCAAAATGTAAGGGCAGAAATGGTGAAAAGTTACCAACAAAAAACATTCCAATGCCTGAAATATAGTAATCCGATAACTAATTTAAATAGAATTGAATAATAGTGCGGTTACAGACCTAAAAATATCATACACTGCCAAAAGGGCTCAGGCAGATCATTCTCTGGCGGCTCAAGATATTTAATATAGGTGCAATGATATAGATTTCTTCGTTAACCTCCTTCATTTCCTCCCAATCTGTTATTCTTTATTCAAGTGTTTAAGCTGGCTGATTTTTTTCTCTATATTGCAGTGGGAAAAATTGTCTGTGAGACGAAGAAACCCAAAGTGAGGTACAAAGGTTTTCTATTTATATTATGCAATCATGGCATTTCAGGAGTCCCTATGCTTTGTCTACGCTTCCACATTTTGCATGCTGTCTACATCTGTTATCGCAAGTGAGGGGAATGCTCAATCTTGTTTTGAAAAATTTTCACTTAAAACTGGTCCTTCCAAAGCTCCCATTTTTGCAGAGATTGTAAGGATGCTGGCAAAGGTTGTGGTCTGTGCCTTTACACTAGCCAATTGCATTTGGTTGAAATTTTCTGTATCCTTTTGAAAAGACGTATTTTTTGCATAACCTGCAATCATAGCATTCAATGAGACCATATTTCTTTGAGGTATCCTGTCAAATAGATCAGCTGCCTTGTCTATGCTTCCACATTTTTCCATACATGATTACCAGAGCATTTCGCATGCACTCGGATTAATATCACCCAATTGTGGGTAATGTTAGCCAATAATTTTTTGGCGTAGATTTGTAGTTGGTAATTGTTTACTGTAGATTTTATAATGGTAAACATTTGAGATCATAAGGAACCCTTCCAATAGAAACCAAGTGCATATAAAAGTTTTCAATGGAATATACATGTAGGTACCTTACAGTGTTGTGAGATATATAATATTATTTGTGACTGAAAATCTAAAATCTTTAATAGTCAATGTTTATTTTATTCTAAATTAAAATATATGTAATTTAACTACACTCTGTATAGGCAAAATCCCAAGACCATTATGAAAGCCATGATTCCCGGTAAAACCCACCAGAATATTATGTATGAATAGTTTGATTAGGTAAACATAATGGGGAAAGGAACAGATCTTTCTTCGGAAAGAAGAGATTGAGACATAAAATGCATGAAATACTTAAGAAGAGGATAACTATCGATATCATTTTTAGAATAGATCCTTGTAGAAAAAGAATAGCATTGTATGATTGAGGATAAATACATTTCTTTAAAAAAAGAAAAAGATTTTCCAAGTTAAAGAACGGGTATAAGAACGTGTGACGTCAAATTTGTTAATTCCAATGATTTTAGGGATAGTGTTTTTTTTTTTATTGCTTTTTGATTAAGAGTTAAGAGGTTTGAATTTGAAGTGTTTTTATGGCGTGGAATTTGTTTCAGCTAGGATTAGGGATAGAGTTTTTTTTATTGTTTTTTATTAATAGTTAAAAGGTTTGAATTTGAAGTGGTCTTATTTTTTTTTGTTTTGTCTTTTGTGATTCATCAGCTTCACGAATAAGCTGAAGGTTGTTTGCCATTTTTTTTCAGTTTATATCAGTTAGAGGGTAAGATTGTAACTAGAGGGATGGCCTTGGTGATTGAAGAATGATGATATTGTACAATATACCTGTTAATGTTTCCAAGTTTAGTTTCTATGTTTGGTTAAATGGTAATTATATAGCATTATATTTTTTAAATGAAGAGTATTAATATCTATGAGAAAAAGTGAAGATATATTAGTTTTGAATTATTTTATTTATTTTAAAAAAATGATTTTATTTAATTGTTGTTTTGATTGTTATTTTCAATCAATTCATTTATTATTAATTTGTTAGGATTGTCATCAACAATTGTTTCATGCATTTCTTGCACTTTTGATGTGAAATCTTATGAAAACAAATAAATCAAAAATAGAAGATTTACTCAAAAACAAATTGAACATGCATATCACAAACAAATCATGAAAAGATCAAATAAATAAATCAAAGATAAAAAGTCGAAATCATATAAATGAAAAAATAAAATAAAACAGATTTGATGAAACAAAAATATCTAAAGAGATTTGATCAAATAGAAAAAACAAAATCATAGAGATTTGATTAAAAAAATTCAAAATCAAAGAGATTTGCTCAAATAAAAATATCAAAATCAAAAGACATTTGAACTAACAAAAAAAATAAAACAAAGAGATTTGATGAAACAAATTTAATCAAAACAAAGAGATTTGATGAAATAAAATTTAATCAAAACAAAGAGATTTGATGAAACAAAAAAAATCAAAACAAAGAGATTTGATGAAACAAAATTTAATCAAATCAAAGAGATTTGTTGAAACAAAAAAGTCAAAATCAAAGAGATTTGGTCACAAAATAAAATAAAAAATAAATCACAAAGATTTGAAAATATTTAATTAAAAAATCAAAGATTTAAAAATAAGTTAATTAAAAGATCAAATCATTAAATCAAAGATAGAAATAAATAAACTAAAAGATCAAATAAATAAATGAAAGATAAGAAATAAATTAAAAAATCAAATAGATAAATAAAATAAATAAATTGATAAAGAAATAAATAAATTAAAAGATCAAAGAAATAAATCAAAGATATTTAATCATAAAGACAAATAACAAAGATTTGAGAATCTTTACCATAGATAAACTAAAAGATGAAACAAATAAATTAAAGTTAAAAGATAAATAAAAAAAATGATCACAAAGATTCGAATAAATTAAAAAAGATCAAATAAATAAATTTAAACCTCACAAAGATTTGAATACATGGGTTAAATTAGGTTTTTTGATAGGATTTAATTATACTTAAGGTTCAATTAGGATAAGATTTTGGACTAGGATTAAGGTTAGATTCAATTATAGTTACATTTCAATTAAGGTTTAGGTTTAAGGTTATAGTCCAAATAGGGTTACAATTTAATTATAGTTATGATTCAATTATGGTTAGAGTTCAATTAGGATATAGTTAAGGTCAAGTATAGGGTTTAATTAGAGTTACTATTAGGGATAGGGTTTGGGTTTGGGTGAAATTAGGGTTTAATTAAGGTTGAGTTACGGTTACAATTAGGAGTCAATTAGTGTTATGACTAGGGTTAAAAAGTGCTATTGTTCATTAGAGTTCAATTAGGGTTGGGGTAGTGGTTTTATGATAAAGCTTGGGGTTAGAGTTATAGTTAGGGTTCAAATAGGATTACAATAAAAGTTAGATTTAGTATTCAATTAAAGGGTTAGGAATGGGGATCAATTAGGGTTAGGATCAAATTAGAGTTAGGGCTATAGTAATGATTTAATTAGTGTAAGGGTTAATATTAGGGTTAGGAGTGTTAAAAGCTAGGGTTAGAGTTCAATTAAGCTTAGGGTTAGGGTCCAATTAAGTTTAGAATTTAATTAGGATTATGGTTAGAGTCTAATTAGGGTTAGGGCTACAGTTAGGGCTAGGTTTAGGGTATAATTAGGGATAGAGTCCAATTAGGTTTAGGGTTAGGGTTAGGATATAATTATGGTTAGAATTTAATTAATATTAGGTTAAAAATTAGTGTTCAAATAGGCTAACCATCAATTAAAGTTAAGATTAAGATTAGAGTTCAATTAGGGTTAGAGTTAGGATTAGGTTTAGGATATAATTAGAATTACAATTCAATCTAGATTCAATTAGGGTTAGTATAAACAAGGTTAGGTTTTAATTAGGATTCCTATAAAGTATCATTCAATTAGGGTTAGGCATCAATTAGAATTTAGAATCATCATCCAAGGTTGGGATATGATCCAAGAAGAGATCCTATTTTTCTTCTCTTTTCTCTATTCATTTTCTTGCACAAGCATGTTTTTTCGAGAGGAAACCAAGGAAGCCTTGATGGTGTCAGGATCATCAGAAGTTTATCCATAAGCATCTTCAATCTTCATATTATGATTCGTTGCCTTCTCATTTTGCACGTTAAATGAAAAAACTTGGTTTTACACCTTATTTAAGTCATTTAATCCTTGGCTTTTGACTCCAATAGATTTATTCAAAATCGTAGACACTATGAGATTCCTCTCTTCTTCTATTAGGATGTAAGAAAAATCATTTGAGAGGTCTTTTTGGATCTTAGCCATTTTACTTTCAAGGAGATCCTTTCTTTGAAAAGGTTTCTCAAGACTTGGATATTCCACTCTTTTAGTCCGAGTTTTATGAATTTTAACTTTTTTTTGAACATGCACATCTTCGTGTGATGATCAACTGTTTGGGTCAGCTAGTGACAACCATTTCAAAGTTTGGGTTTTATCATCTACACTTTTTCAAACTTGAAAGACACTCTTCTAGGGAATTTGTCCTTGTCTATGAGCCAGTAATCCGAACTAGCTTCAAATAGGGTTACAATTAGGGTTCGAATAGATTTATGGTTAGGGTTAAGCTTCAATTTGGGTTAAGGTTCAATTGATTAAAAATAGGTGCTTTGAGAAGGATATCTCTCGACTTAATTTACATATATTTTTAAAATATAGGTATGCTAGTACTAATTCTAGTTATTTACAAAATAAATATTAACTTTAACTCTCTAAATTAGATTGACTAATAAATGCTTAAGTGAATTCAAAATAAAATAAAATTAAGTAATAGAATTAATTTATTGTTTTACTTGAAGTAAATGTTATCCTTATTTATTCACCTATAAATTTACCTAATTTTAAAATTTGACTAATTGAACTAAGAATTTAAAAAAAAATACTAATAGATTCAATTATTTTAAGATTTGATTTGCATGTTCAATTTTAAAAATTTGACTAAAATATTCAAGTACTTGCATTAAGTGAAATGCAATTAAAGAAAATAAATTTATTGTAAGAAAATTTGAAAATTTACTATTCAAGCTCTTAACAAAGGTACTTGACTTCTGTTTTATTGTTTTAAGTTCTCTTTCTCTTTGAAAAGAAAAATTAATAAAATATTTATTTTATTTCATTTTTATTTAAACTCGAATAAAATATTTCTTTTATGTTTAATGTTTTTAAATAAATAAAATTTATTTATTTTATTGATAAACTAAATAAATTTTAAAATCTTCATAAAATATCATATAAAAATGTTTATTATTATTTATAAATTTTAATATAATTGACAAATATCAATTTATTATTTATTTAATTTAATTATATATATAGAGAGAGAAAGAGTGTAATATTATTAAATTAATACTATAATATTAAATTAATTAATTTTTTTTAATAAACAAATTCTAATTAATATAATAAAATATTATTTAATTTAATGTATATGAAATTAAAATCATATTTATTATTTATTATAAAATAATATAATAAAATTATATTGTAAAATATTATTAGGTATTAGTAAATATTATTAGTTATATTATTGTTTTATTTACTAAATATTTGGTGATTTGTGGTATTTTGAAAATAATATTTGTGTTTAAATTGTCATAATCTTTTAGAATTCTTATAATTTTAAAAATTCAAGAGTTAAATAGAAACTTTTGTAAGAAATACTTTAAACTATTAATTAAATTAGGACAAACAATTAGAATATCAAGAATCAATAATATTTAAAAACATTAAAAAAACATATTAACTAAATTAAGACAGCCCAAAATCAATAATATTTAAAATCACAAAATAATAAAAAAAAAAACAAAAAAACATTGACTTCATTTTTAAAAAAAATCTCCTTATAGAGTAACCAAAAGTAGACTTGGACATCAAGTTTTTAGAATAAAAATAGTAATTAAAGCAACGTTTGCTTGGCCCGCAAGTTTTGTAAGTCGACAACAGCATGAATAAATTCAATCTCATCCGCTGTGTCTCGGCACTCTCTCAACGCTCAAGCTCAGCACTCGCCAATTTTTAGCGTTCGACTCACCATCAATTGTCATGGCTCTTCTGTTGGGTCCTCCAGAGCTCTGCGATTTCACTTATACAGAAATTGGAACAGAGCTCTGCAATTTCACTTCTATGGAAGCTGGAAAAACGGGGAACGACTTTATAGACATGCCGAGGCGCGGCATGGTGATGGAAGAACACCCTCTGATGGGAAGGACGGAGAATTTTTCTCTGACTTATTTGTCTTCAGGGACACCTGCCTCGATTTTTTCTTCCATGTCGTGCCAGACACTCCATCTGAGAGGGTGACTCAATTGCTGGAAGGCGCATGGAAGCAAAACCCTCTCATCGCTTTGAAGCTCGTTTCTCAATTGAGAGGGGTCCGAGGGACGGGCAAATCCGACCGAGAGGGATTCTATGCTGCCTCTTGCTGGATGCATTCTCACCACCCCAAAACCCTCCTCGCCAATGTCTCCACCTTTGCTCAATTCGGATACCTTAAAGATCTTCCGGAGATACTTCTCTGCATACTGCAAGGACCCCAACAGACTAAACACAAAAGGGCCTATAGAGCGGCGCACAAAAGAAAGATCGAGCTTGCCAAAGCCAGATCTAAGCGAAGGCGTATGACCTCCGGGACTTCCGACTATTTTGCTCGGAAGGGAGCAGCTGCAAGAGAGGCCAAAAAACGCGGAACTCTCAAGCCCAAAGAAGAGAGGATTGAAGCAGATTTGTTGAAAGGGAAGCAGAAGAGCCAAGCGGCAGGGGTTGTTAGGAGGCAAAAATTGATGGAAGATGCGTCGAGAGCCCTCAAACGCTACTCCAATGATTCAAATTACAGAGCACTGCACGATGAAATCGCACAGCATTTCGCCAATTTACTGGTGAAGGATTTGGAGGTGCTTAATAAGGGCAAATTGGGGAGCATAAGCCTGGCCGCAAAGTGGTGCCCTTCTCTTGACTCCTCATACGATCTTTCCACTCTTCTCTGTGAAAACATTGCCCGAAGGGTTTTTCCACGTGAAGAGTACCTCGACGTGGCAGAGGAGCGGCATTACGCGTACAGGGTCCGCGACAGGCTCAGGAAACAAGTGCTGGTTCCGCTGCGAAAAGCCTTGCAGTTACCTGAGGTGTATATGGGTGCAAATTTGTGGAGCGAACTACCATACAGCAGAGTGGCCTCCGTGGCGATGAAGAATTACAAAAAGCTATTCGTCAAGCACGACCCAGACAGATTCGCCCAATTCCTTGCAGACGTGGAAAGCGGGGAAAAGAAAATAGCGGCCGGAGCACTGCTTCCTCATGAAATCGTTGAACAAGTGCTTCAGTCAGAGGGCAACGATAAGGTTGCGGAGCTTCAGTGGCTGCGAATGGTGGAAGACATGACGAGGGAAGGGAAGCTGTCCGACAGCTTGGCAGTGTGTGACGTGTCAGGCAGCATGAGCGGAATTCCAATGCAAGTCTGCATCGCTCTCGGATTGCTCGTTTCGGAAATGAGCGCCAAACCCTGGAAAGGCCACGTGATCACCTTCAGCGAGAATCCGAAGCTGCACTTGGTCGAGGGCGAGACGCTGGCGGAGAAATACAGATTTACTCAAAATATGAAGTGGGGTATGAATACTAATTTTCAGAAAGTTTTTGATGTGATTCTCAGAATGGCCCGCAAATGCAAGTTGCAGCCGGAGAAAATGATAAAACAGTTGTTTGTGTTCAGTGACATGGAATTCGACATGGCGTCGTTAAATCCATGGGAAACAGATTACATGGTGATTAAGAGGAAATATAAAGAGGCAGGGTATGGGGCGCCACCGAGAATTGTGTTTTGGAACCTCCGTGATTCGCAGAGCACGCCGGTGATGAAAGAGGAAGAGGGCGTTGCAATGGTGAGCGGATATTCCAAGAACCTGCTCAAACTGTTCTTGAACAGTGGGGAGATAAATCCAATGCTGGTCTTAAAGCAGGCAATTGAAGGGAAACTGTTCGAACAATTGGTTGTCCTCGATTGACGCTGCCATTTATTTCACGGATTCAAATTTGAATCTGAATATGCTTGTAATTTGTAAATATTGAATATTGTGCTTTTAATTTTCTTTTTGTAAGTAAACATTTCAAATGGGCTTCAATTTAGTTGAATTGGTTGTTCAGATAAATGAATTAAATAAAAGGAATTCAAGGTGAATGAAAATATGAAGTAAAGTTGAGCTTATATAATTAAAAGTTTTATTTTTTAAAAAGTGTTTATTAGAGTATATAAAATGTATGATAAAAGGTAAAATTTTAGTATTAGTTGAGGTTTTATATGTTGAATTTAAAATAATAATAAAGATATTGGATGTCATATCAAGGTTTCATATGTTAAATTCTTGAAAAATAGTAAAGATATTAGTTACATTTATGTTTCACTATAGATGATTAACAAGTTCAATAACTTTATTCTATAATGCAAATATATTATTACTTATATTACATATTTGTGGATTATTATTCTAAAGTGTATGCCTTGCACTCTTACACCTTCATTTTATGGGTCAACTAGCATAAATGTCATTAATGCATTATCTTGGTATTCAAATTGACTTATTTGACACACTACCAAACAATTACACTTGTCCTCATCATCTAACTGCCACCATATCATCCTCACATGGACCAATGTATTCTTTGAGAAATATCTCACTTGGGACTATGTAGTGTGACATGACATACTCTTTAGATTAATTGCATGGAATATATCCTAGTGTAACTCTTAAATTTCAAAACTCTTGAAACTTGGGGCTAACTTTCTCATAATATGATTACAATCTTATTGACCTATATGACATAGATCTCACATTGAGTATGTAGTAACATTTATTTAAGGATATATCCTAAATCATTAAGATCTTCAAGTATTCTTATGAGCATTAGTATCTCAAATACATTTAGCGACAATTTTAGTCTTAGCTCTCTTCCAACCACATCAAAATTTACATATTTTCTTAGCGTGCTTTCAGTATTTATACAACTACTAAGGCAATTAATTGATTTTGATCAATGAAGTTGATGGTCTTCCCTTTATCCTATAGCAAGCTTGATCATGCTTTTCCAATAGATATCAATTTAAGTATGGCTACATTTATTGTCATAGGAACTCTAGCCAAGCATCCTCTTTGTCAGTAATTTTGGCATCATGCATGGAGACGTAGAACCATCTCATATACACAAAATCTTGGAAAATCTTGTAATCACCCCATTCTCAAGGGTCTTTTGGAACAAACAAGGTAATTTATTTTTGTTAAAAAATGCAGCAATAACTCAAGGTGATGTTAAACTGGTTTCCTGATAATTGTGAATGCTTAAGCATCAAGTACAACACATTTTCCTTTAATCAATTCATCAAAATCTTTCCCCATTATCTGACTGTTGACACATCATTTTAACTTATTTTGTAGCCGAGGAGCAAAGATTGTACACTTAAACAGAGGCTTTATTTTGGTATGTGGAAAGTATTGGTAGTTGAGGACGTTCCTCTCGAAGCTCTTGATATATTTGGCATAAAAATTAAGCCATCTCCAATTATTCTTCTGGAAAACTTGGGCAAAAAAGCTTCTTGGATGGTAGCATGTACAATCTGGCTCTCAACATTGTTCCAATTATTCTTTTTGAGTTGCTGCTGCCTGAGAAATTTACAAGTCAATATATGGAAAACTTGGGCAAAAACACCTGGAGTTACATCCAATGCTACATCATCATCACCCAACATTGCATCGTTCAATCTCCCTTGACTTTACATTGTTGCTTCTATTTATTAAAAGTATTTAAAATCTTTGCAAAAAAACTCCAAGGAAGGGAAACATTATTGGATGGTAGCATGTACAGTCTGAGCTTTGACCCGCTTTATTCAAGTGTCGGTTGAAGGAAGACGGTGTCAGCCAAGCTGAATTGTTTCAGGTGCAGTTGAATATTTTTTAGTAATTTATGTTTTGGTTTGCTTATTATGTTGTATTCAAAGATAGCAGCAGTGAGAATGAAAATGAATCCAGTGAGATAGTGAAATTTGGGGTGGGTGAGGGTACTTCCCATCTCGATTAGAGTGGAATAAATGTAATTAGTTATCCCTGCTTCCATATGAGAGGGAAGTAAGGTACCTGGAGTGAGCCATTCTATAAAGGAGTTACAGGTTCGAATATAGAGGGTAGAGTATGAACAACTGAAATTAAAAAGCTAATCACCAATATGGAAAATGAAAGCAAGATTCCACTTGGCTGTTGCTATATGCGCACACCCATATGATTAGGTTTACCCCAACTAACATAATTTTATATAATAATGAATGGTCTCAAGGATGTATTCACAATCCTCTATCTCAGTCCTTATTTCCATTCTATTTTTTTAATTCAAATATCATTTCTCATTCCCAAAATACCCCTCCCAAATTGAGACTGGGGAATTCTGTTAAAAATACTTTAGCCATAAGGATTGTGATCAAAGAAAAAAAAAATCAGAGATTTTTCCCATCAGAATTTGGCAATGACTGACAAGTCCCATCTGGTGGAGCCAATGAAAACATTCATGGAGAGAAAAGAAAAACTTTGTCGAATCATAGAAAGCGAAGGCATTCCTTACACTTATGTTTCATCCTCCTCCTTTGTGGCCAATTATATTCCCAATTGTTTTAATGCAGGCTATTTCATCCCTGATAAGGGTGGGAATCAAGGTCTTCCTCCTCTTCCACCAGACACCATGTTAGTCCTTGGAGATGGTAAAGCCAAAGGTAAGGCATTACTTTATGTACCTGCTTCACTACCAATTATGTATAATAATGATGAAGCCTCACAATTGATATGTATTAGCTGTGTTTGTGATGGAGGAGGACATAGCAACATATACAATAAAAGCTGTGGATGATCCCCAGACCCTAAAAAAACCCTACATCTATGCCCTCCTGCGAACATAAACTCATACAATGAGCTCATACGCTTGTGGGGGAAGCAAACTGGAAAAACATTACAAAAGATCTACATGCTAGAACAACAATATCTCCAAAAAATTGCAGGTATATTCATTCTATAGGGACCTCATAATTCTAAACCCAACGTGTTAAAATGTTTGATGGTTATGTTTAATATTGTAGAGACCCCATTTCCTGGAAACATTGGACTGGCTTTTGGGCATACCATATTATTAAAGGGAGACCAGACCAATTTTGAGATTGGAAGTGAAGACCTGGAGGGCTGTCAGCTATACCCTGAAGTTGCTTGTACTAAATTAGCTGACTTTTCTACTAAAGGCAACTGAAAGTTTTTTGTTTTTGCAACTTTAAGTCCTGATGTGCTATTTTGCATTGTGACTCTGTTTTACATTGTCAGATGAGGTGAAATGTGTGTTGAATACAAGTTATATCATACAAGCACAAATAGATTTGGAGAGCAGAAATCTATTTTAAGGAGCAGAAAATAATTTGAGAAGCAAAATTTATAGGAGATTTATTCTTCAAGAAGACTAAGATTTTGTTGTTCAAGAGGCTGGTTGTTTAAGATAGCACTCTCAACATAGAGATTGTTGTGATGACACAGGACAAGGGTTTACAATAACTAGATGCATCAGAATTTGAGACAATTGTAGCAGAAGTTGAAGCAGAGAAAGCTGGAGAAAAATTCCACTCCTAGAGACTCATACATTGGATGTTTCAAACTTGGATTGATGGATGTATCGGTAGTCCAGATGCTGATATTTTTATATTGTTGAACCTTTTAACATTTTGTGACTGCTTTTCTCATTATGGATTTTGCTTTAATGATTCAGGCATTACATATTTCTCTGTTCTTAACAGCAACCTTATGAGACATTGTCTAAAGATTTGTACTCAATCCAGTGAACTTTAACATGAAAAACTTTATCATTTCCTATTTATTTGTATCACTTGAATTGTGTTACATTACAAATGATAAAAAATATATTATGGATTTCACTACAATAATTTCATCTGAGAAGAATCTAATCTCTGTTATATTGTGGGATGTTATTGACAATTTCTATTTGTTAACGGACTTAAACTTATAATGGGTTCATAAGTATGCATTATAGAGACCCTTTAATTTCCAACAAGCAGCTAATGTCAATTGCAATAGAGTCAACCCTTACCACATAATTGACATTAATTTTGCATAAGAATGTATTGAATGATTATTAATGCAAACTAAGTTGCACATTCTGTAAACTAAAGTTTATGTTGATCAATAGTGATGCCTCTCATTTGTAATTTTTTAAGCTATTCGCTATACCTTTACGATTGCTGCCATTTGCAATAAAGACTAACATTTACTAACCTATTCAAAATCCATTTTGTGGTTCTGCATAAGAACGTATTCAAGGGTAAGGAAGAGACTCTGATGGCTGTATTGGTTCAAATGAGGTTAATGATATGACCACGAAAAATGATATGTAAGAAGTGATATATTCAATGAAAGGGAATTCTTACATGGAATATTGCAAGCAATTTATTGAATCACCAGAAGTGGTTGAAGAGAGCTATTAGTTAATGTTATCCAAGTAGATACACTAAAAGCATTTTCAACGGAATAACTAACAGTAGTTAAAAGCGTTACTCAGCACTTAGGTGTTACAATTGACAGTGGTTTGAACACTGCAAAGATAGTGATATTTAGCCCTATTAATTTTTCCCTCATTGAGGTTATTTGATGTGATGTTAATTGAAACTTCAGTTCAGTTGTTAACTATAAGTCATTAAAGAGAAAGCCACTGCTTTACTTCTTTTCTTTAAACCTTTTCTGTTTTCTCTAATTTGGTTTTACAGATCATTATTACTCTTTATTACTAATTACTCTTTATTACAGGTTGATTTGTTGGCTTTCAGGCTTGTTTTGGTGGATCTCTCTTATTATTGTTCACACCTACTTTGAACAAGCAAAAGAAAAGTTGATTAAAATAAGCTGCTATTAAAAATGTGTTGAACAATTATGCGACCATCCACTATCATCAATTATGTGTCCAGAACCAATTGCATGGAAAGTGTTAAGCAATTATATGTTAAAAGTTCAAACTTACGCGGATTTATTTATTATTTACAATTTTGGTATGTGGTAGCTAAAATAAGATACCATTAAAATCCGTTGAGCAATTTTGTGCCTAGCCAAACACAGTATCCTCAATTCATGTTTGTGGATGGGGATGTCATTTCTCAAAAAATAGGATACAAGGGGACGGGATGTGTCACTAAACAAAACTTTAAGATGTATAAAAATTTAGTAAAATAAATATTATAAGAAGTTCATAAATAAAAATTCAAAAATTTGAAATGATCTTTAAATCAGAAAAAGCCATAATATGAATGTTCAGAAGACAAAAACTAGTTTGATTTAGCAACTTCAAGTAAAAAAATTTGGGCTCCACAAGGTTTCTGGATACATAACTCTAATCCATAGTTTTATACATAACTATAATCCATAGCTTTAGAGATTGTAAGTCTCTGATTGTTCAAAAGAATTATTTAATAAATTTGGTCCTGCACTTTGTTGTATTGGACAGTCCTACACAAACTATACTGTTGACAATGCATGATAGTCGTCAGGCATTGACAAGGTATGAATAACCTTGAAGGCATTGACAAGGTATGAAGTATGAACATTCTCGAAGGTGAAGACAATGGATGAATAATCTTGAAGGCATTTCAGAAGAAGCTGATAATTATAGAGAATTCCTTTATCCTGTTTTTCTATTTGTTTATAAAATTTCAATTGCAAGATAGTAAACACAAGCTACTAATATGGAGTACTGCATTTTTGCACCTTGCCAATTGATAATAATTCTATACGTAAAAATGTAAACCCCTTTTATTGTTTCCTCTTCTTATAGGTACTTCTTTGGTCTTTGATGATAAAATTCTCTTTTGCAATATATGCCAATACATTATCAAGCAAAAATACATGCCAAATTTTCTTTCTTAGTTTTTCCAATAGTCTATGGGATGCAATCTTCCAAAGATTTTTAATGTGTGATTGCCAATAGGAGAGGATTATTTCAAATTTCACGTCTCACCATTCTATGAAATTATCTTTTATGTGCTTCACTCACTTCAAATGTTCACAACATATGGTTATGTTGGTTATCCTTATTAACATTTCAAAATTACCTTTGGTTACTTTATGGATGTTTATTAGAAAATTTTATACCACACAATAAAGACTCACAACAAATTTGAGTATCTAATCTAGACTAGAAACACATAGTCAACATTAGAGCTAGGCTAGCAATGGAACATTCAAATACAATAATGTCTATAGATTATTCAACCTCAAGCTTTTAAAATAAGATATGCAAAATAACACAGTTGCCCCATCAATGCAAGCAGAAATTTTCAACCCCATCATGAAATTCAATTAATCTTCATTGACTCGTGCTATTATGTTCAAATCGAGATGATTTGTGCTCAACCAGATAATGAAAGCCAACTTTTATAGCTAAGTTTAGATTGAAAGCGTATGCATATATAGACATTGCACTAATGCGTAAGCATAGTGTTTGAAGTTTAAACAACTTTCAAACTCAAGAATATTAAGAAAAATATGTTCTCAATTGGAATTATATGTGCTGAGTGCAAACTTTTTTCTTGAATCTTCCTATTAGAAAGCTATTCAAAATCATATAAAATATTCTATAAAATACAATCGGCGTAACTATTGCACCACCTTCCCGTGCAAGTGCTAGTTATAAATATATTAATATTAAACATCAAGGGGGTAAATTTTTTATTAAATCAAGGAAACGTTACAAAGCAAGGGCATTAAATGGCCCTATCAATATCAACCAAGTGATCCAATTGATGAGACAAATCCGGGGGTAGTTGACCTCGATCCACCAAATTCCAATCATGAATATGATCAAAAGCCCATTTAGCCAAGCAATCAGCAACACCATTCCATTCACGAGGAATATGATTGAAAGTAATATACTCCAGAGAGGCAGAAAGAGTGAGAATTTGTTCCACAATCAAAGCCAGCTGCCAGCTCACATTATCCAAATACTGCCTTTTCAGTAAGTTCACCACAACCTGGGAGTCAGACTCACATATGATCCTGCGCCATCCCAATTGACTGCCCCGCTCCACAGCCAATAAAATGGCCTGAGCCTCCATAAGATTATTCGTATGAAGACCCTTATACACCGAGAAAATAAACTGAACATCTCCAAAGCTATCCCGACCCACCCCCCCAATGCCAACATGACTAGGATTTCCATGAGAAGAGCCATCCGAGTTGATTTTTAGGACTCCAAGAGGAGGAGGGGTCCATCTTCCCTCCCTATTCACCTTCGGGGTAGGATGCCTGCATCTGTTGCGCATGAGTTGTCATTGCGGATGAGGAAGATGAAGACGATTATAGCAACCAACATCATGAGGGTCCACCAAGATAGTCATATCACATTTAGCCGCCACCTGTCGCAGCTCCTTCTGCTCATCGTGAGCCTCCACCTGTGCATCACTCTCTCCAGACCTCTACCGCCGACGTTGTTGTCCTCGATCTTCCTTGCAATGGTTCCGGCTGGCATTCATTTGGCTCAGTTGGTTCAGTGCTGGATGTTGCTCACACATTGGAGTTGTGCCTTAATCTGACTAGGGCCTTTGGAAAATCTATTTCAGATGCCTCAAAACCTACTTCTGCCCTGCGAATGCTAATGCAAATTCAGCGGTGGTTTTTCCTGCAGCTGGCTCTTCCTACAGGGACGTGACTGCCAGTTTTAACCAGGAGAAAAATTGTAAATCCACGACTTGGGATGCACGGCCAGTGAAGGGTAGTATGGCCATTGGTCAGATAGGGTTTGTAAAGATTGGTCTGAAATCCCTCATCAGGATGGCTCCTTCCTCTCCTATCCTGGCTTTTTCGGATAAGCTCAGGAAAGAAGTTTTTGAAGGGGAGTTGTTTTATATCACAAATGGGTTGATTAGCCAATTCAATGGTCGGTGGCCAAAATTAGCAGACCTTCATAACTGGATCTCATTGGCATGACAACCAATACTCAATGGAAATGTAGAAGTTTACCCTTGCGTTTAGGGGTTTTTAATTGCGGTGTTTGATTGCAAGGGGGATCAAGATGCCATACTACAGGAAAGATGGTGTGGGGGAAAGTCTGCTTCTACTCAAGCCATGGTTTCCAGAATTTAACCCTATCAATGAATCTTTCTCAAGGAAGCGTGTTTGGGTTCATCTCCCAAATCTTGTTCGAGGACTGCTTTCAAGCAATTGGCTACTCTTTGGGTTTCTTCTTAGCAGCCGATTCAGATACTTCTAACTTCACTTATACAACCTTTGTTCACATCCTTGTTGACATGGACATCACAATGGACCTCCCTACTGAAATCACTTTCAAGATTGTAGATCGCAGTTGAACTCAAGTGTGGATTATGAAGGTCTTCCCTTTAGATGCAGAAGGTTCTTTCAAACTAGGCATATGACCTCCTCTTGCTCCAAAAACATTAATAAATCTGAGCAAAAATCTTGGCGATTAGATGCCCTCCCTCATCATTATTCGATCAAAGCCCCCTCAAAGGTTAAGGTGGCTATTGCAAACTTGGAGAACAAGCATTCATTGTTCATTGAAGCCTCCCCTTAAACCCTTCAAATCCACGCCGACCAAAGGGTGGAGAATCTTGGGCCGAAGTCTGATTTGAAGCTTGGGGGAAAAAGAAATGAGGCCAAGGTGGTTGGCCCCTCTCTGACCTTAGTGATTGCAACATCTACTAAGGAATCTGCAATATCTTCAGATCTGCCTTGGGATGCTCGTCTTTTAGGGGAGAAGTCTCAGAGTTGTTGATTCTAATTCATTGGAATCTTCTCTGTTTGAGTAAGAGTGGACTGAAGTGAAGAAAAAATTGTCCTTAGGAAAATATCACATGGTTCTCAGATTGGCCTCAAAGGGGGCTGATAGTGGTCAAGAAAATAAATCTCTAATGGTGGGTAAGTTTGGGTTCACAACAAGCTAACTTTGATGTCCCTGGGTGTATCTAAGGGTTATTTGGATTGTCCATTTGGGGTTGCTTTTTGCTACCCCTTATGACATGGGCTTGTTTTTGACGTAGAATTTGTGAGGATGAGATCCCTCCTTTGTGATCTCACTTGGTATGGGCTAGGCTAAATTCTCACAACATCATAAACTTACCTTTTATGTAAAAAAAATTCATATATTTATTATCTGGAACCTTTGGTTGGAGAGGAATCGCCGGATTTTTCAGGATGTGATGTTGGTGGCCCCTCGCTTGTGGTGGAGAATTCTGCACTCCTTGGGAGAAACTGTTGTGGCTAAGTGTGATCTGACTGAATTAGTGGATCCTTGTGATATTGGTTGTTGTAATCATCTTCATCTTCCTCCTCAACAACAATAGCTCATGCACAATAGATGTAGACATCCTACTTCGAAGGTGAATAGCGAGTGGAGATGGTCTCCTCTACCTCAAGGAGTCTTAAAAATCAACATGGATGACTCTTCTCGAGGAAACCCTAGCCATGTTGGAATTGGTGGTGTTGGTTGAGATAGATCTAGAGATGTTCAGTTTATCTTCTTTGTTTATAAGGGTATTCATACTAATAATCTAATGGAGGCTCAGGACATTTTATCGACTGTGGAATGGGGAAGTCAATTGGGGTGGCGAAGGATCATTGTGGTGAACTTGTTCAATAGGCGACATTTAAATGATGTTAGCTGGCATTTGGCTTTGATTGTTGCACATATTCTCAATCTTTGTGCTTCTTTGGAGTTTGTTACTTTCACTCATATTCCTAGAGAATGGAATGGTGTTGCTGATTGTTTGGCTAAATGGGTTTTTGAGCATATTCATGTATGGAATTTGGTGGATTTGGTAGATCAAGGTTAGTTACCCCGAGATGTCTCAACAGTTGGATCACTTGGTGGAGCTTGTTAGGGCTATGTAATTCCCTTACTTTGTACTTCTTGTTTTAATAAAAATTTTACCCCTCTTCTATGTAAAATATTTAATTTTATAGATTATAAAAATTATTTATTGTGATTATGATTGGCTAAAATGTTTTGTGTGTTATTGACGAATTTTTAGGAAAAGTGAAAGTGAACTATTATTTTGCCTTTTTTTAGAAAATTCACTATCATCTTGCCTATTTTTTAGAAAATTGAACTATTATCTTGCCTATTTAATAGAACTATTATTTTGCTGATTTTTAAGAAGATATTTCTCAAATTTCTCCATAATTCTTCTCCCAATACAATTTAATAAATAAATAAAAGTATTTATTTAAAGTTATATATATATATATATATAATAGTGCGGTGGGGGAGACTAGACCTCGTTACCGAGCTAGGGCCCCAACCCTGCAACAGAAAAGATTTAGCCAACCGAGCTAGGGCCCCAACCCTGTATCTAAAGTTATAATTACTCAATAGGTTTTTTATTTATTTTTTATGTAATTTTTATTTTATTTTTAAATTTATTATTTTTGTAATATTAAATATTACACGTTTATGTTTATTTTGTTGTGTTTAAATTTTTATGTATATTCATAATATTCTATATTCAAATATCTTTCTAGATAGATTCATGAAACAAATAGATTCTATTATACATATTGTTATTTAACAAAATAATTATATAAATTTTATGTTTAAATAATTATTATTTAATTCTTTCTTATAATTATATTATATAATCATTTCATTTTATTTAATATAGATTTTTTTAAAAGTATATATTTAAATTTATATTATCTAATTAATAAATATTATTTAATACAATATAGTAAATTTATATTATATTATACATAGTTACATAATTATAGATAAATTTTATATTTATATAATTATATTTTTTCCTTCTAATTATATTATACTATCATTTGATTTTTTTTTTATTTAGTTTGATATTTATAATATTTATAATTTTAATATAAGATTATTGATTTTTATATAGTATAATTAAGATAAGATTAATAATTATTAATATTAATATAAATGGATATAATTATCTTTTATTCCATTAAATTAGAATATAGACATGCATTATCCTACAATTTTAATTACAATGATTAATATATTATTTACATAATTTTAATAAAAAATAACATTAATGTGACATTTTAAAATGATTTGTTAGTACTATAATTAACAAATCTAACATTTAATTTTATTCACAAAACTTGTATTTATTTTTATTAAATTTAAAATATTATAATTAAAATACTATAAAGGCAAGTACTAGCCATTACGTGTCACTTGTTTATAATAAAATTAAATTGTAAAATATTATTTAACAATGGTAATTATAAATATTTTTAGATATTAGTAAATATGATTAGTTATATTATTATTTTGTTTATTAAATATTTGGTTATCTGTGGTATTTTGAAAAAACAAAAATAAAAAACAGAAAGCAAAATTTATTAAATCTGAATTAGCCGTGCCTTTAAAAAAAAAGACAAGCAACTGCTTTGAGTTTGCAATAGTCGTAAGTAACTCAAAAATCTCTATGCATGCACTCCTCCAGTTTTGTTTATAAATTCTTAACAAGCAAAAACTGTGGTGCAGAATTCTTTGAGTGTCCGAGACATTGTTTTTTAGAGGTTGTAGAAGATTCTAACCTTATTTTGAATCTTTGTATAATTTAATCTTGTTTGTTAACCTCTGTAGAAACTAATGCAAGTATTTTTGAAGATACATATTAAGGTGCTTGGTTTGTGCTTTTATGCTTTGCTTACTGAACGTGCAGAAGGCTGGCATTGCTTTTATTTATGTGAAATTGGTTACAGTGCTTCGGTTGCAGAACATATATACAATTCTTATGCATATTACATTTTGATATATATGCCTAATTTGTTGGGTTTAATAGGACTTTGAATTTTGCACTTAGCAATGGCGAATCCCAGACAGCATTGAAGAGATAAAAAGAAATAAATTTTCCATAGGTGGAGAAGACAACCCCCTTACAGAAGATCTTCATCTCTCAGCAGAACTCTACACCAAGGATGTCCAGTTGTAGATGAGGGTATCTCCTCTGCTTAAAAGGAATAAAACCCAAATCCAAACATGTAAAAATCTAAATTCAAATGACATTTATACTACATAAACTTGTATGTATAAAACCGATCTGTGTTTCTGATCAAATACTTTGTGGGTAACTTTTGGTATAGCTAGCCAACAGACTGCCCTGTCTGTCAACTGGTGAAAATTTTCCAGCATACCATCATAACAACTTTTCTTAAATAGGTAAAAGAGAGTAGTAACATTTACATAGACAACTATTTGGGATTATCTCCATCCTTATAACATTTATAACTATGCTTTTCTCCACTTGTAACAGATTTATATGTGTAGTAAATAATTTGAGATCAACAAGGGTCGAAGTAACAGAAGCAACGAGAAGCGTGGCACTTTCCATCGTTGGCTTTCTCCTTACCAGAGCAAATTTTGGCGCACTGTTCTTCATTGTCTGGACATGTATTTGGTGGTGCCTTCTTGCTGGCTTTCTCACAAATTACTGCATCGCCACTCTCAATTCCTGCTCATATAACACAGAGAGCCCATTTAAACAAAAAAAATATTTCAATCAAAAGAAAATATTAAAATTGCAGAGAGAGAGAGAGAGAAAGTAAATTATAGCACCTGAGGCCAGGAGAAGCAGCAGGAACACACATACAATTGTTTGTCTCTCCATAGCAGGGAAGATAGTAGACGAAAGCACTTAAATAGAAGAAGAAGATTTGAGAAAAGTCAACCAATATGGAGATACTTCTCTGCATACTGCAAGGACCCCAACAGACTGAACAGAGAAGAGCCTACAGAGCGGCGCACAAAAAGAAGATCGAGCTTGCCAAAGCCAGATCTAAGCGAAGACATTCGACCTCTGGGAAAGCAGAAGAGACAAGCGGCAAGGGTTGCTATGAGGCAATAATTGATGGAAGATGCGTCGAGAACCCTCAAACACTACTCCCATGATTCAAATTACAGAGCACTGCACAATGAAATAGCCCAGCATTTCGCCAATTTACTGGCAAAGGATTTGGAGGCGCTTAACTCGGGCAATTTGGGGAGCATGACAAAGTGATGTCCTTCTCTTGATTCCTCATACGATCTTTCCACTCTTCTCTGCGAAAACAGTGGCTGAAGGGTTTTTCCGCGTGAAGAGTATCCCGACGTGACAGAGGAGCGGCATTACGCGTACAGGGTCCGCGACAGGCTCAGGAAACAAGTGTTATTTCCCCTGCGAAAAGTCATGCAGTTACCCGAGGTGTATATGAGTGCAATTTTGTGGAGCGAACTGCCATACAGCAGAGTGGCCTCCGTGGCAATGAAGAATTACAAAAAGCTCTTCGTCAAGCACGACCCTGACAGATTCGCCCAGTTTCTTGCAGACGTGGAAAGCAGGAAAAAGAAAATAGCGGCCGGAGCGCTGCTTCCTCATGAAATCGTTGAGCAAGCGCTTCAGTCAGGGGGCAACGATAAGGTTGCAGAGCTTGAGTGGCTACGAATGTTGGAAGACATGACGAGAGAAGGGAAGCTGTCTGACAGCATGAACGAAATTCCAATGCGAGTCTGCATTGCTCTCAGATTTCTCGTTTCGGAAATGAGAGCCGAACCCTGGAAAGGCCACGTAATCACCTTCAGCGCGAACCCCAACCTGCACTTGGTCGAGGGCGACACGCTGGCAGAGAAATACAGATTTACTCAAAATATGGAGTGAGGTATGAATACTAATTTTCAGAAAGTTTTTGATTTGATTATTGGCATGGCCTGCAAATCCAAGCTGCAGCCGGAGAAAATGATAAAACAGTTGTTTGTTTTCAGCGACATGGAATTCGACATAGCGTCGTTAAATCCGTGGGAAACAGATTACATGGTAATAAAGAGGAAATATAAAGCGGCAGGGTATGGGGTGCCTCCGAGGATTGTGTTTTGGAACCTCGCCGGTGATGAAAGAGGAAGAGGGCGTTGCAATGGCGAGCGGATATTCCAAGAACCTGCTCAAACTGTTCTTGAACGGTGGGGAGATAAATCCAATGCTGGTCTTAAAGCAGGCAATTGAAGGGAAACTGTTCGAACAATTGGTCGTCCCGCCGTTTATTTCGAGGATTCAAATTTGAATATGTACGTCTTTGTAATTTGTAAATATTGAAATATTATGCTTTTAATTTTTTTTTAGCAAACATTTCAAATGGGCTTCTGTTTAGTTAAATGGGTGTTCAAATAAACGGATTAAATAAAAAAGAAATCAAGGTGAATGAAAATAGGAAATAAAGTTGAGCTTATATAACTAGCAATCGCACCTTAGTGTGCAATAGGTACGCCGAAGACATTTGAAAGGTTCTTGCAAGAAAATGTGGATATACAATGATTCTTTAACTGATAGAGAATGTTACAGAGCATAAATGTCCATCACATAACCTATGAACCCATGAAAACCACAAAACTGCAATATCTATAAAAGTATGCTATAAAAAACCTGCAAATTACTGAATGTATGAACTGTAGTTGATAAAATAAAACTATCCTTTCATTGAATATAATTCAATAAGATATGAGAATAATCATTATTACTATTCAAAATATAAATATTAAAAAATAATATTCTGACAAAATACTTTCACTTTATTGACTGGTTGACCTTAATTTTATCCATGACAAGGAGTAACAAGTAAATTTAAAGATAGTTATATTGGATGGGGATAAGGTTTTCTTTGCAATTTGATCTTTAATTGACTAAACTCCATTTCACTCAATTCTTTCCACCATGATTGACATCCCATGTTGGGGATTGAGAGTGATAAAGGAGACAGGCGCATGCCTATACCTTCTACTCACACTAAATCTAAAGCTCTTCACCATCATACTCACCAAAACCTTTGCTTCCAACAAACCATAGTTCTGGCCTATGCATGCTCTTGGCCCACTAGAAAATGGAATGAAGGCATAGGGACGATTGTTTGTAGCTTAGCTTACTCCCTCTTTGAAATGCTCTGGCCTGAACTCATTTGCATCACTTCCCTAGTATTTAGGGTCCTTGTGCACTGCTAATATGTCTCCCACCACATTCACACCCTTAGGAATTATAAAATCATCTCTTAATTTTAAGTCTTTGAATGCCTACTTGATGACGCCTGTTCTAGGTGGGTAAAATCTCAGGGTCTCGTTCAATATCATCCCAATTTGTCACATAGAAAATTGTTGAATTATTTCAGTCATGTATCTCTTGGGAGGGTTTTTTAACCCAAAATTTGCTTATCATACTTACAATTTTGAGCTTTCCTAAACAATCCACGGTGGGATTTCTATTTCCATAGATTGTAGTCATTTCTTCGTGAGCTTTTCATTGCCAATCCTGGTTGAGTGCCAACAGTAGTATTGTCTATGATATCAGAACACTGGTGGTTTCTCTTCCTCCCAAGAAGAATGTCTTGCACTCGTCCATCACTTGTTGTGCTATGTAGCTGACATTCTTTTCATCTGAAGAAACATTCTCTACTTCTAAGAGTATCAAGCCAAGAAGATCATCCCCATATGACCCACTGTCTTTTCTTTTCTCTATAATCTGTCTTAAGTTATTTTCCAATCTCCTACTCCACTTGCAAGCCTCCAAATTTGAAGGCATGGGGATATATCCTTTTTAGAAACATAAATAGGAATTCAGATTAGTATTTACAATATTAAAACCAAACCAAATCTCAAATTTCCCTTTCTAAAGAGAACCTCTTAGTTAATCATGTCATACCTGGAACTTGGTATCCACAGATATCAAATATTGTGGTTCATTATCCTCTAAACCCCTGATGTCATCATATTTCTTTCCCCCTTTTGCTGTAGTCCAGTGCAAATCCCTCCCTCATAAAAATGTCTACAGTAAGCCTGTCCATAAAAGCAATTAGCTCTAATTCATAGGGCCTCTCTATAGCTTTCTTTATAATCTCATTCCATTCATTTACTAATTGATTTGTGCACATAGACATGATCTCAATAGAGGCCTGTGCAGTTTACACAACAATTCTCAATAGAAAGCTAAGATTCAAAAGCCCACAAAAATCACTTTATAAAACACATGTACAAAATTGTATGTTAGCCTAGTAGACATAATATATGGAAGTAAGGAGAATGAATAGAACGAATCAAAGTAAGAATGTAATGACCACCTTAATTTTTTCCATATGAAAAGCAGGCACCAGAATTCTACGCTGTTGATGCCACTTTTGACCATTGACAATGAAAATCCCATTGCCCAAGGCCACATAAAGCATCTTCTTAACCATTGGAGACCTTCCACAGTCAGCAGAGTGCTTGTAAGAAAGAAGTTCTTTGAGAAGCTCTGCATCAGTTAAAACAATTTTGGTTTCATAACCAAACCATATAGCATTTTTATCCCCTGCACAAACATTAATCCAGACATAAGAATGTACAACCTTAGTATTTTAAGAAACAAAACAGACATCTATGAGAAAGAGACCATATATCTGTGACCACTTGACTATATAAGGGAAAACTCTGTTTCTGATGTCATGATTTATTGAAGGAATGTCCATGAGAAATTGTTGTTGCGTCATATTTGCAATATCAAGAAGATTTCCAATCATGAAGTAGGGAGGATGACCTTTGAAACCCTATTTTTGCAGAGCTCTGTAAATTATCCATGGCCTCCATAAGTATTTTATCACAAAACATACAAAGAATGGGCAAATCCCAACCAAAATTAATACTATATACAATTAACATATTAATACAATAATCAAACCCTTAGAGGCAAGAATGGACTAGCTTCAAACCCTGTGCAAGAATTCCCCTGTGAGAGAATATTAGGTATTCATACAATAATCAAACAACCACAAGTGAAAATTCTTGTTTACCTTAGACTACGCAACCACCATAATCCCCAATAACAGGGGTCGCATGCAATACTTTACTGGGAAGTCACCTCTATCTACAAAAACCTTCTTGTAGCCAAATACACTCCTCCTGAGCGGCAAGAATTACAGAGGAAAGTAAAATGAAAATAAAATAAAATAAAGTCAAAACCCATGATTTTATGTTTTCCCTCGCTTTAGGGCTTTCTTAGGGAGCTGTGAGTTATCTTCCACCATGTGGAGGCAACATCGTTTCACTCGTGTTAAACAAATATGCCATCAATAGCAAGCCAACAAATTCTTATTTTTGCATGGCGAAAAACAACCGAAAGAGTGGCAAAAGTGATGAACGACCTGTAGATTCAAAGGCCTTCTATGATATTGACGAAAACAAGGTAGATTTTTTATTTTTGTAATCGAAGGAATTCTGTAGCACATAATTAAATTTGTCTCCAAAACCCCCTGATTGGAAAAGCCCCGATGGAGAAGACACAAAGCTAAAATATTCAAGAAATTTTTCGCTTGTGGTGGTTTGGGCTCTTGCGATTGAAACTCCTAGGTTTCAAATTGTGGAAAGCCGATCGAATATCTCCAATTTGTTTGTGTATGAGGTTTTCTATTCACAATCTCAAAGGGAACTTTACCAGTCAGGATATTCACATTGTAATTGACAAGATAACAAGCCATCTTATTATTGAAAGTACATGTAAACACAACACATGTATTTATTTATCTTAGAAACTACAAAATTTATAGCAAAAGAAAGAGTATTACATACCTGTAAAGAAGATGAAGGTGACCTCCACGAAATCCTTTGAACCAAAGGCAAGGAATATATCATTCAAAGCAATTGACTGAGAAACAACACCACACCAGTTCTAGAGTTTGTATGCTAGTCCTCTGATTTGAAAACCTATGAGTTCTGCAGATAACCCAATCGAAAGTATATTGAAGAAAAATATCTCATCGCAAGTGGAAAGGAGTAGTTGAATAGTTAATTAGCATTCAAGTTCGGTAAAGGGCAAATCATCATTGAAGAATAAGATATACATTCACTGTCACTTCATTTTTTTCATATGGTGGCATACTGATTTTTGCAGATGGTCAGGATGAAATCAAATGTCTTGCATCGCATCGCAAGAAATTGAAACCATTGAGGAGCAAATAGAGATGGGCACATCTCAAAGCCAAAAAATGACGAACGACTAAAATTCCTTACATTTTAGTCCATTGCAATTTGCTCCGTTCAGCGTAAAAAAAAGAGGTTGGAAAACCTCAGCGTGGGACACCTTTAGCGTAATTAAAAGTCATAAAATATAATTTTTTGATGAGTGTTTATTAGAGTATATAAAATGTATGTTAAAAGGTAAAATATTTGTATTACTCAATGTTTTATTTTTTAAATTTAAAATAATAATGAACATATTAGATGTCATGTCAAGGTAGTAAAGATATTAGTCACATTTATTCATTGTAGAGTGAATTTTTTTTATAGGTTATTATATAAAATTTTATTGTTAATATCTTAATATGCCGATTAACAAGTTCAACAACTTTATCTTATAATGCAAATATCCTTTTATTTAGATTACATACTTGTGATTTATTGTTTTAAGGTATAAAATGTATACCTTACACTCTTACACCTTCGTTTTATGGGCCAATTAGTACAAATACCATTAATTCATCATCTTGTACTCAATTTCCATTATTTCACACATTGGAATACAATTACACTTATACTCATTATCTAACTGCCACCATAGATCATCTTCGCATGGACCAATGTATGCTTTGAGAAATCTCCCGCTTGGACTATGTAGTGTGACATGACTTAGTCTTTAGATTAATTGCATGGAATATATCCTATTATAACTCTTTTAAATTTCAAAACTCTTAACTTGGGGCTAACTTTCTCATAATATGATTGCAATCTTGCTAACCTACATGACATAGGTCTCAAATTGAGTATGTAGTAACATTTATTTAAGGATATCTCCTAAATCATTAAGATCATCAAGTATTCTTATGAGCATTAATATCTCAAACACGTTTAGTGACAATTTTAGTCTTAGCTCTCTCCTAGCTACCTCAAAATTTACATATTTTCTTAGTGTGCTTTCAATACCTAGATACAACTCCTAAGGCAACTAATTGATTGTGATAAATGAAGTTGATGGTCTTCCCTTGATCCTATAACAAGCTTGATTATGTTTTTCAACACAATTATTTGTTAACAATAAGTATAAAATATTGTTAGACTTTACATCAATAATAGAGTAATTCACATTAGTTAGATTAAACCATATGATAGAACTATTCTCGCACCAAGCCACTTAGCATACTTTTATTTCCAATGGTAAAAATATTTGAATATCAATGTCTAATATTTTTTAAATACATTTTTTATAACTAGATCTCATATTCCAATCATTTCTAGCAATACATCAATTGATTTATACTACCAACATCAATAGATTCACATCAAAATATATAATTGAACTCTTTATTCCTTCTTTTCTATTTCTCCCATTCTTAATTATTAAATGAAACTCAAATTTTCTCTCATATATCAACTCTCTTATATTCTAGGATTAATTTTTGATTCATTTTAGTAAACATGAATTTTGCACCTATCCTTTCATGGTATGATTTTTTGATATTTTTTCTTTTAATTTGAAACTATGTGCATTTATTTCTTGTCAAGAAATTATATTTAGCTTTTCATGCCTATTAAGATCTTAAGAACCTTAGGCTCACTTCAATGCAACACACTGGGTTGAACCATTAACTTGCCACCATGACTACCTCTCTTCCTTCTATGTTCTAATAGGATAAAATGTTACATTATCATGAGAAAGAATTATATTTGGACTATAAAAAATCCATTCATGACATTGAAAACCAAAAGAAAAATGAAATGGATGCTAAATTTAAATCATCATGAAATCAACTCATTACCTTATTTGATGATATGTCTACTATATTTTCCTTTGATTTTATTACTAAGATGTACTTCTCACTAGATAATAAGATATAGATACAATTAAGGATCAAGGAAAAAACACCGAAGATACACTTTCATCTCATATATTTCCTTGCTCCCTTCCCAAACTCTAGGTTTTGTCCATTACTCATCTACCCTTGGTTTCGTAGGAACTATCACCTAACTCAACCAAAATTATCCACCATCCCTCCCCTTTTGAGTTCCCATACTCATTCCCATGACATCCCTCATATCTCTCAATCATTTCTTAATTTTCACATCCATACCTACACTTTCCATTCCTATATGCCTCTATTTACCCATAACAACCTTATGTATCAATCCATAAACATTTCTTTATAATGCCCATTGAAATGTTGAACTAATTATTTTAGTAACACCCCCAAAAGATTGATGGCGTCGGTTGAGATGGTGTGATATTTAACTTCTAGTACCTTCTTCTGTCTCACATTCTTTGTGGGTTTCCTTTTGCTCTTTGGTTCTCAGTTGAGCAATATTCGCAAGGAGTTTCTTCTTCTGGTGTTGGAAGAAATGGGTGGTGACAAAAGAAGAATCGAGTTGCATTCTTGTGCAGGCCTTAGGAAGAAAAAGAAGCTATGGAATATACTTTTTCATGGTAATTTCACACCTTTTTTAGAAAGGTTGCATGGGCATGACCCTAATGCCTAAGTGAAGTTTGTGTCTTGCTAATCACAAGCTTAAGATAAAGGGCTTGGAAATGGAGGTGAATGAGGAGCTAGTTGCTACAATAACTAGGATGCCAATGGTTGGCCATAAGTTTTACAAGGACAATAAGAGTAACGAGGAAGCGATGACCTAATTCTTCAAAGATGACGAGTGGAAGAAATTGATCAAAATGGAAAGTTGGTGTTACAAGCACAAATCCCTTAAGAAGTTTTGGGAAAATGTTGTTGAGGCGCTTATGTGTTATGTGACTTTGAAGGGTAGATTTACTACTATCCTCAGTCACCATTTCACGTTTCTAAATCATTTCAAGCATGGTTTGTTCATTTCTTTTTCATTTTTTCTGTTATCATCCATGGAGGTTTTTGTTTATGCTCATTTAAAGAATAGGAGGGATCCTGTCCTCCATGAAGGTCTCATTTTCTTAATCACAGAGAATGTTAAGGCTCTTCTCCCTGCCCTTTCCATTAAGGGTAAGGAGAAGACTATGAGTGATGTTTCTAGTTTGTCAGGCTCAAATACTAGTATGGTAGATGAATAGGAATGAAATGAAGAGGAAGAAGATGTGTCCCTGGCCCTTGTGACTACTTCTTCGAAGAAGAGGAAGATGGGTAGTTCTAAAAGAAACAGGGTAGCCAAATGCCTTGTTCTATCTGATAGTGAGGACATGAAGGTGGGCTCAGATGAATCCCCTCCTAGGAATGAGGAGGTGGTTGTTGGCTAGGGTGAAACCGAAGGTGGTGGTAATGAGGAGGGTTTACATGATAATGCTCTAGGTATGGAGGGCAAGGATAAGCCGAGGAGGTCATCCAAGTGTATTTCCAACTTGAAGAACAAGGCCTCGAAAGTGTCGACAAAGGACCCCAAAGTGTTATGTGAGGGGAAGGATTCTGGTGAAAAGGAAGTGGCTATTGATGACTCCCCGAATTAGGACTCGCCCAATGTGGTGCTCGAAGAAGAGAATAAGGGTCAAGATGAGGAGGATTATGAGAAGATGAGAGCTAAACCAGAGCCTTTGAAGGTAAATCCATTTTCTGAGGACTTCTCTTACCTCGATGATGATTCTACCTTCTATGTTTGAGTTGCTAGATATGGCTAGGGCTAGGGCCACTAGAAATTTTAAGTTAGCTAAGTGGACTCTTTAGGAGTTTAATAAGATTAACATTAAAATTAGAGGTTTGAAGGAGAATCTGAAGAATGTTCTGAAAGGTTTGGTGTCAGACATTTTGATTGACAAAATTGTGGACCTTGAGGGTTCTTTCCTTGACTTCAAATCTCTGTGTGAAGATTGATTGGCTAGTTTGGAAGCCAAGGTATTGGGAAAAAATGTAGATATAAAAAAGATTATTCATGCATGTCACATTTCTGTGAAGAATAGTGTGGAATCTTTGGAAGTCCTATTCTAAAAGATAAGTGAGCTCAGGGAGGACCAAGTTTATTTTTTTGAGTTAATGGAGAAAGAGCATTTGGTCAAAGGAAAAGGAAAAAAAGGTGCAAAAGATGATGACAAGGGCCCTACTGTTAAAGGGTTGACTAAATGGAAAAATTACTTTGAGGTTGAGAAGGAGCTACTGGACATGATCAAATCGCACAGAAGCCAAGAGCTTGAGGTGGCTAATACCTCGAGTAGTATGAATTAGTGCCTGCTTTTCTTCTTAGTTACTGTTTGTTTCCTGTTGGGTCTTGGTTTTCTTCCCGTTGTTTTGATGTTTTGATGATGTTGGGTGTTGCTATTAGCTTACTATTTTATCTCTCATTCAACACCCTTTTTTGTCTTATTTTTTGGCAGCTGGTATACTACTAGTTCCACTCTTAAGTATTTTTTTAGCAACATTTTGTATCTTTTGTTGTAAAGGGTTTTGAGTCCCTTCAAAAGCTGTTTTTCCCATATAATCAAAACACCCCCAAAATATTAATAAGGGTGTACATGCAAGCACCTCAGGTAAAATAATTTTTAACTAACATAAAAAGCCAATGTATGAGTCTCTATCAAAATACATGATTTTGAAGTCTATGTGTTTCAATATATACTTTCTTATTATTGTTCAATTCATTGAACACATTAAACAAAAACCAATGTTCTTGATAACATTTTCCAATAGTGTGAGAACACATGGAAGGAAATATTTACCATCTCACATTTATTTTGATAGATAATAATACTTTAAAGTTCAAATGAATCAATCATTCCTCTACCTTAGTTAAATTTATAAAGAAAATATATTTATATCCTTAGAGCTCAATACATTCTTTCCAAATTAGTTTATACAAATAGAAAAGGATTTTTTCTATACCCTTTTTATTTGTGACCTATATCCATGTCTCTTTTCTTAACTTATCATGTTAAGGGAATAAAAACACCTCTACTTAGATTGAAAGTATTTATTGTTTTATAACTTGGTGATTAATTTTACCTACTAGATGGTGTAAGTGAATCAATAATTAAGGAGTTCTAGTTAGAAGAATAGGTTCTCTTTTATATTTTGTAGTTTTTATAACACTTAATAAATTACCTAAAAAGAGTGATTCCAAATGAGTCACCATTTGACTATCATTATAAGAACCTACCTCAATACTAAAACAACCAATCCCTATATGCATAAGATCCACTACTTCTTTGGAAGGGACTCTATTTTTTTAACAAAATTCTCTTTTTGCCAGGTTATAAGCTCCCTTAAGCTCTAGAATTGTTGAATGGATTAACAATATTAAGATATTAAGAATCTAAAATATTAAAATCATTCATTTAAAGGTTGAAGTTTTGTCCCACTTAATCATAATATGTTCTACTTGAGCATAATTCCATATTTAAGCAATTGTGTATGGTATTAACTGTCTCTACATACTCTAATCAATTTATACATTGTAAATTAGAATTATATATCAGAAGTAGGAATTAATCAAATATTGATAAGATCATTAACAAATTCCATAAATAAAATATAGTATTCAATAAGTTTCACACTAATACCTTAAACATCAATACATTGATTACCTATTAACTAGATTCTTCGTTATCTATTTATGATCCACTTTAAAAAAGTTTAGTATATAAAAAATAAGATTCTTAAGTTGACATTACACCTTTCATGATTATTACATCTAATTTCACCTATGGTAATGAATAAGAACAAGTAAGGCTTTATATTCTGAAATCATATTATGAGTAGTCCAAAATCACTAGTTCCCTCTCAACATTGTATGTATGTATACATTTACATGTATATATATCTACATGTGTGCATGCATATGTATGTATGAGTGAGTGAGAGAGAGATAGGAGGAACTTTTTAAAAAAATTCCCACCACTTGATGAATGTTAAAATATGAGGTAAGAAGTATGAATATAAATCCAATATATCACAACTAGAATTTATTATGTAGAGTTTTAAAAATAAAAAATACCACAAAGAACATAACTATCTTCTTTCTTCTAGGTAATGATGTACTTTCTTTCTAGGGGAGAGATTTTTAGTTGAAAAGGCCATGAAAATGAATGCATTAAATGAAATCACCCAAAGCACTAACCTAAACTATATCCAAGGCAAACATAAAAGAAGATTGAACCAATGATAATTTACCATAGCATCCTAAACAAGGTAAAAATGGGTGGAAACACAATGATTTTGCAACACCATTTCTAGCTTAAATTATTTATGCTATTTTAGAAATTCCATGAATATTTTTGTCACATTTAAAGTACTTCATAAATTAATCACAACTTAATCGAATTATGTCACAAATTCACAACACAAATTTATATAGACTCATAGTTATTCTACACATTATTTATATAGTCCCATATATTCTAGGTATTGAGGTTTCATGTTGGAAGGATCCTATGGAAATAAGAGGGTAAAGTTTTAGAATTATGTCATACTTTTGAACAACAAAGTGGTTTTTGGTGAATTTTATTCACCTTAAATAGTTTTAAGAAAAAATATTTTACCATAGACAATTTTAAATGATGTTATTCTCCTTAAACAATATTTGTGCTCAAACCTACTTGGAACCCACATGGCACAAAGTGTTTTAGGTATAACCCTTTTTATTAAAACTTTTAAATCAATATAATTTAATTTTAAAATTCAAACTAGGTTAAATTTATATTCAATATTTCAACTAAAATATTTTTGGGTGAAAGAGTTTTAGTTAAACACTTTCACTCGAAACTATCTATGTAGTAACCAAAAAATCAACTTCAACTCCCAATTTTTGCAACCAAGGGTACTTCATGAACATTTGAAAATACCTTCTTTTAGAGCTTGGAGTTTATAATTTTTATATATATTTTATTTTTATTAGCTTTATTATATATATTTGAATTATTTTCAAGTAGGGGGTGAGTGTAGGATCATGATGGGCCAAATAGTGTTGATAGGGAAAAAACATGATTTTAGTTTAAAAAATCACAAAATATATCTTTGAATTTTTACTTGGGTTGGGGGAAAGTACATTTTCTCTGGTAAACACCAAAGAAAATGAGTATCTATTATTATCACATACCAAATTCCTTCTTTTATATTTTTGACATTATACTATCAGGAAAACTAAATTAGACACCGGATCTGTGACACGTATTAATTTATGAGTGATGTTTATTTAGATTAGCTACATGAGTTTTACATTTGATGCATATGTTAGATTTTATGATGATGTAATGCCACTGTTTCACTTTGATTTTGGTTTATGGGCTAATTCCATTGATGAAAATTTAAGTGCAAGTGTGTGCAGGTACATGCCAAAGACAAGAACATGGTTGAGGTAGGGGTGTTTAGCCAATTGACATCGGTGAGTATGATGGAATCTTGCACACACCACATAGGTTCCTAAGTTTTTCATTTTGCATGTAGTTGACCAAGTATAATTCCTTGAGTGTTTGCTTCGTGTTTGTTTGGAAATGACGAAAAATAGTTGATGTGCATTAGAATTTGGTAGTAAAGTTAATATAATTTAGTAATTAAAAAAGACTAAATACGTTTAGTTTGACATTGAATATCATGTTTACTTATTTGAAAAGAATCACTTTATTTAGAGTAATGTTAATATAATAAAATATTATTATTATCCTAATTTTAGTTATAATTAGTTTAAATTGGAGATATAAAATTTAACAAATAAAAATTAGGATTTTAAATCAAATAGGAAATTAATTAAAATTTTATTTTCAAATGAAATTAAATAAATAAATTTATTTCAAAATCATGCAATTTGTGATTTTAATAAAGTCGAGTTTAAAAAAATTAGAATTGCAGTTTAAGTGAGATTGCACAACTTAATCCATTCAAAGTTGTTATTCATTAAATGGGATATTGCCACAAAGGCCACAAGCTGGAAAAGAAACTTAAAGTTTTAGTTATGGCCCATTAATAATTGTCATCGCGGATTTTGGAGGCATAAAACAAATTGAAGTCTTAACTAATAGAAAGGAATGGAAAACGTAGGAGGAAGGGGGTAAATTGGCAGTTTTAACAAGACTTTTGGAAGAGAACTCGAAGGGAGATATATGATAAAAAAGAGAAGTTTTGGGTGAAAGCACAAAGATGAGTCCACTTCTAGTTGAAGTTTCAGACTTAGAAAGAAACCCGAAATTAGGAAAAACGAAATGGGATCTTGTTTCGTGGTGGGACCTTGAGCCTAGAATTAATAAATAGGCTCTTGATTGCTACAAAATGGGATCTCGATTACTAAGAAACAAGATCTAGATTTGTAATAAGCGGGATCCCATTTCGTAGAAGTATTTAATTTTTTATAAATGGTCTGTAGCCTCACTTTCACCTGTGCAAGGAACAAGATCCTCTGTCACAAAATGATTTACGCCTTGCTAATAGTCTAAGTGAGTATTTTTTGCCTTTTTTTTCATTTTTGGCATTTATTTATTCATATTTTAGTTTTTATTTATTTATTTTGTAATTTAGGTGTTTATATTTCCTTTGATTCTTTTGCAAAACATTGAAACCCTAGATTCAATTTCAAAACTAAAAAACTTACCCTACACACAAAAAAATAACCCTAAATTGAATCCAAACAAAATATTTACCCTTCAAATGAAGAAACTTACCCTAGAACAAAAAAAAAACCATAAACTATTTCTATTTGTAATGTTTATTGTCAATTTGATGAAAATATTTCAAAATTAGATAATACTTTCATTGAGAAAAAATATAGAAAAATATATTTTCATTTGCATTGCTTTATGTTTTAAATATGTATGCAAATATTTCAAAATCAAATAATACTTAATTTCCTTGAGAAAAAAATCTAGATTTGTCTAAGTTTATTTCATTCCATTATTTAGCACTTATTATTAATTTTTTAATCTATTTAAGACACATACAACTAGAATTTGAAGCACATGGAATCCATATGTACCCATGCACAAACACCTACTCTCTAACATGTTAACATACATATAGTTTTCTACCAGTGTAATCCTTGAACCTCCTTGAGGAAAGGCTTACAAAACTCTCAAGTAAACACAATTTCAATAGGTATAAAAGGTTAGACTAGCAAGTTCACCAAAACCCTCCCTCCATGGTCTCATGCCCTCTTCCTCACAAAAAGCGTCCATCTCAAACATAACTTCTTGAAGCTAAAATTTAATCAAATCAACCAATCTGGAATCAAACCAATCAAATTAATCAATCCAATCAATTTAACATAGCCATGAAGATTTTATTCTTAGAATACTAGAAATGAATAAAAACATAAATCTAGGGAGATATGCCACACCAACATAAGCATGGGAATTCCAAGATCATCCAAAAACCCCTATTATGGATATTTTTACAAATCACTATGCACAAAAGGCTAAATGAACTTCATCCAACCCTTTCATTCTTTCCATAAATCCAAGATCCATAAACCTCATAAATGTAATAACATCCCAATTATTGACACTTGAAGTTTAATATATACATACAAAATATCATTATTAAAGACCATGTTAATTTAAAGTAAATGCACCCACATCATAAAATTAACATCAAGATCCCTATTCAATGTATGATCAAAATTTTCCACAACCAACTCAAGGTCAAAATTATCATGTTGATCCCATTAATCAAATACAAGGATAAAAATCCTCTCAATCATCCTAAATATGCAACAACCAACAAAATAATAATAGATATATTAATATCTTTGACTAAGAGAAAACAATCTAAGCTTATGCAAATGAGGTCATGTTTGTGAACAAGGTTTCAACATATGACCTAGTATTTCCAATGCAACCTAGTCTAATTATAATGTAACTTGTAGGGATCTATGTGCATATGTGTCTTGACCTATTTGTGACAAATTTTTGTGCCAAAAAGCATAACAAGATTGTTTTCAAGACATCTGGAGAAGACCTAGACAAGTATCTTAGTCACAAGCCAAGAACATATAATTATCAAACAAGATTTCTATCATTCCTTGAGCAAAAAGATGCTAATGAAGAGATATAATGAACACTTATATAATGAAAATATGTGCCTCTAAATTCCTAATAAATCATATTACTCTTTTGTGTGATTTCATGAATTCCACAAATGCCCACAAATACATGTTCTTTGTCTCTCAATTGAATATTTTTGGTGGATAGGCTAACAAAGTAATTACTAGTCTTTGGAAAGGTTGTCTCAAGATTAGGAGATTTGAATTTTGGATGAGTTGGAATAGGTCATGTCATGCAACATAATCCTCATATTGGGTCAAGGTGTGTGGTCTAATCCATATTTCAAGGCATGTCATGTGGTCTAGAGGCTATTGTCTAAATCATGCCACATGACCTAGTCCAAGGTGGGAAAATACTATGAATGATTATTATATTGTATCATGATGATATATGGTTATTATATTGAGAGTAATAGGATAAATGTGAAATTTTATATTTTAATGGAAATCAACCCCTTAATATTGGTCAATTGCTTAAGGAGGTAGATGATCGAATGTTTTAGATATGGGAATGATTCTAGATATGAATAGGTAGATTATGGGGGGAATAGAAACAAAGGATAAAATCAATAGCATTGAAGGACCTCTATACATGGAAAGGTATTCTAGAGTATAGGGAAAGAATTGAGAAAATTGAGTAGGAATTTAAAAGTATACTAAGGACATAGTGAATTATTTAGAATGGTGAATTATGGCTATAGAGAGTAAGGTTCAAAAGTATCAATTGTTTTAAAAATATTTCTATAAAATTTATCAATAGGAGTCCATACACAAGTATGAATATAAATCAATAATATCTCATCAAAATGGTAAATTTATTGTTATTGATTAACAATAGGAGGCCATAATATGTTATTAATTACCTCCTAAATGTAAATTTTAAAAAATGAATATGCAATTTAGTGAAATTGGGTTGCCTCAGGAAACTTCACCAAATTTGATCCCCTTACTTGCCATCATGATAAAGTGATTATACATTAACAATAGGAGGACATCATATGCTATTAATTACCTCCTAAATGCATATTTTAAAAATTAGTATATGTAATTTAATGAAATTTGGTTTCCTTGGGCAACTTCACCAAATTTTATCCCCTTAAGCCAACTTCACCAAATTTTATCCCCTTAAGCCATCATTTTGTCCTAGGACCTTAATTCATAGATCCCCTTAAGCCATCATTTCTCCTAATTTAATACAATTTAATGAGATTTCACATCACATTAAAAATTATTTGTTTTTTCAAAGGTAGGAAAACCACATCTCATTCTCAAGGGATGATCTCATAAAATTCATATCATGATCTCATACCCCATTTTCTCTTTACACATTTCTAGGTCACATAAGAGGGCTACACCAACACAGTCCATATTATTTACAATACACACCAAGTATGTATAGTAAATTTTATTTCATCAATCATTTTGAGTGAGATTTCACATGGTTTGATGTATAGTCAAAGATCTATTTATTAAACTTGGTCAACTTAGGACAAAATCATCCCATTAGCATGGTTTATGGACCTAGGAAATATGACATATGGATTAAGGGGATTTAAGAAAATAGGATTTAAGGGGAAACTTCATTATTCCTTGTTTAAACACTTTAGAGTACATCAAGCTACAAAATTTTACATGCCTTAGACATAAATGAGCCTTACACATTTTTTCATTTGTATCATTAGGTCCTTTATATCATGGATTAAGGGGATTTTTAAGAAAATGGTTTAAGGGGATTAAATTTACCTAGAAATTTACCTTTTTGTGTTTTAATTTAAGTTTATTTTTTAGCACACACATTATTAAAATTACATAACATAGATCTTCAATTTTGAAATTTGTATGTATGCTCAAGTCAAATGATGTATGTACATGTGTATGTATCCTATTTTTCCTTTTAAACATTTATCTTAAATTTTGAAATTTGTATATGTATGCTCAAGTTGAATGATGTATATATGTATGTGTATGTATCCTATTTAAACACTCATGTACGCTTAATTTAAATATTTCTTGTAATTTATCAACATGTATAATATCTAGTAACTTTTAATATGTTTATTTATAATTTATATATAGATTCTTGAAAGTTAATTTTGTATTTTTAAATTTTGTATGTTTTGCAAGTTCAATTTTATATCATGGATCATTTTGATATTGAGGATATCCTCAATCCCCACCTGATCCCCCTTCACCTCAACACCCTCCACCTCCACCCCTCCACCTCATAACCATCCACCTCCATCCCTCCACCTCATAACCCCACACCTCCACTCCTAGATCCAACGAGGATCACTTGTGAGATTAGATCAATGATAATATTAAATCTATTCAAGATCAAATCAATGCAATTCAAAGTCATCAACGATGGAGAGAGGAGAGGAGATAGTTTTATTCTGATGGAATCTCCTATAGAGAAATCCTTGACCTTAAAATAACAAAAGGCCATCTTACTCCATATTTTGTCGACCCCGTCACCAACCAACCAATTCCTGCAAACAAACCAAGAATATCAATGAGGTGGTGTAGACATCTACAAATGGATGCCACTTTTTGGGATCAATGGTGGATGGTATTTGACCATCCGCCACATGCTAATGTGGAGGTCCCTCTATATTTTTTGATAAAATTATATATAGAGTTTGTGTTGGGCCGAAAATCCAATTATTTTGATATCAAATCATTTCAAGGTGTTGGTAGTGGCATGCCACAACAAAGGTAAGGGGCACAGGTTGATCAAAGAAGAGTTTCATTCATGCTCAACCTCTTGTAGATCCGCCTTTTGTTGCCATTCCTACACCCATGCAACATTGTGTGGTGGTATCTGTACTAGGAGCTTTCAGTGCGGTTGTGGCCAACCTTGATGACCAGACTTCTGTGAGACCATGGAGGAGCATTATATGGAGTTGGTCCACAATATAGCTAATGACAACTCATAAATACATGAGGTGTCAATGCAACTTGGGGATAGAGAGCAAGACCATGGAGGAGCATTATATGGAGTTGATTGTATTACCACTCCACCTGCATTGACGCCTCATGTATGTATGAGTTGTCATCAACTATATTATGGACCTAATCAAACTACACCCAGTTTAGGTGCATGCAAAGATTCTAATGATATCAATTCATATGTTAATTTTCTTATTGTTGAGAATCACCCTACAAATATTTTGACATAGGTATAAATATATGTGTACATGTTGAATTTATAACAATTTTTTAAGCATATGTTTTTAATGAACATATGATCCAGGGGATACTCAACGTCAAAAATTGAAGTGTCCCATATGTTCTAGTAATCATCACTAGATCAAAGTGCTCAAAATTTTGAGTCCAACGCAACTAGAACGGGCTCAAAACGAGTCTGTATGCCCAAGATACGACTAGTCAAAGTTCAGGTCAAATAGGGACCTGAGGCCATCTAGAAATGCGAAAAAATTGACCATTTCAAAATTTGATGAAATTGATGCCAACATGAATATCTCATCACCACAATTCTGATGACATTCGTTTCACGTCAAACAGAGTCCATATGTGTGAGATATAGCTGGTCAAAATTCTAGTCAAAATGGGTTGACCATGATGATGTGGATGCATAGTCAACAATTGATGATGATGTGGGGCAATCCAACAATGACACATGGCATGGAATACACAATTGGCACTGATCAATCAAAAATCAACACATGGCAGTACAAACCAATCAATTATGACGTGTCCACCTTGCAGCAAATCAAAATGTGACATGTGGCAGCCTACTCTCACTCCTTCGGTGGGTTGTTAAGTTTTTTTGTTCAAAATTATGGAGGGAAATTTGAACCCGCCACCTCTCATTTCCTATCTGCTCACTCTACCAGTGCACCTTGAATGACACACTTAACTACATATGGGCACCAGATTATTTTATTTACTTCAAAAGGAGATAAGGCTGAAAATGGGGGGGTGTAGGTTGAACCCACGACCTCCTCAGTACGAATCTCCCTCCATACCATTAGATCACACATTAAAAGTGGGATATGATGCAACGAAAGTTTGTTCTATTAAAGACAACAAATGGTGAAAAGTGAATAAGGAGCCCGAATAACTCAAAATTAGATGATTTAACCTCCTTTTTAAGCAACAAACTTAACCTATTAAAAAATAATAAAGCCTGAAATGACATAAATTAAAGGGCTAAGATTAAACAAGAAAATATTTAATAAGATTTAAAATCTTATAATCTTAATTATAAGGATTTAAATAAAATTTAAGGGGTTAGCATTACTTTGATTTGTAAGCCCAAATTATAAGGGCCCCTCTTTTTCAACAAAGAGGATTTTTATTAAGGGGATTTTCCATGATTTATTTGTAAATGGGGGGATATTATTTGATTTTAAAATCTTATGGTTTTACACCATAAATGGAAAAATTCATGTATAAAAAGGGAGGAATTAGGCCTTAGGGGGGGCATTCAAAAATCAAGCAGGTGATGACATTGGGAGAATTACATTGAAGACTTGAAGCCATTCCTGTATGTTGGAGGAACGTTATGCTGCCGAAGTGTTGGAAGGGAATGGATTTGTTTTGAAATTGTAATCTTATTCTTGGAGCATAATAGGATCGATCACTCTAATGGAGAGGGACCCAGAGACAGAGCCTTTTGGTAAACTCTGTTATCAATTGTGTTTTTCCTTCTATCTCTTTCTCTCTTTCATTCTATTATCACCTTGTTATACTATGTTGTTTAAGTATTTTTGTTATGTTAATTTTTGTTTGTAAAGCTTGAATCAATATTTGTAATAGTTAAGTATTCATTAGAAATTGTCATAGATCCTAAATCATATCAACATATATATCAAAAAAATTGTAATCTTTTAACAATCAAATTGTTTGGTGTAGATGATGACCACAAGAGCATCTTCTGTTCATCAATTTTGTTTTGGGTCAACACTAGTGCAAGTTGGCAACCCATATGGGGTATTTTGATTATTTTTTAAATATATTAAATAATTTTAACTTGATTTTAATTTGTATTTCAATCCTAAACATGTGTTAAATATTTATGCTAGTTCATGGTTCAATCATTCGAATTCCACATTGTTTCCACTAGAGGGATTGTTGAACACTCCTCCATTGTTGGGAATCTCGCATGAGTCACTCGTACGTACATGTACAATATTTTATTTTGAATTCACTCTATCAAACACGGATGCACTTAAATAGTAAAAAAATATATGTCTATTTATAGGTTGACACCACCATGAGGATGGGAATTGGACACCCATTTGATGCACATAAAATTTAGGAGTCAAGTAATTTCAAGTTGTTTTAAAAAAATTCTACATGTGTGCACAATTTGTAGGTGTGGTGTAGAAAAATGTACTTTACATTTTCACACTTTGTTTGGGCCCTCCTAATTAAATTGGACTTAATTTGTTGAATATTGAGGTGTTTATGTAGCTTAATACTTTGTAAAACTTTATGATTGCTGATCTAAATATGTATTCTTTGTTACAAATTCTTTGTGGGTGATTATCTGATTAATTCATTTTATCATTTGTAGAATGAAGACAAAATTTGTAGAAGAATTAGACAGGATATTAGAAAGATTACACAAGCATATACCGTGGAGAAACCCTTTTTGGAAAAAACTCCACCAAGAATAAATGTATTATTTAATCTCTGAAGTAGATTACAATAACTCCAATTCTTGCTTGAGAATGATTCTTTTTCCTTCACCAATCTTCTTCACAACCTGCAATAAAACTAATAATAACTCTTCAACTTGCTTGAGATAAATAGGCATTAATCAACTTTGTAAACTCCAAAAGAGTTACAATTACAATGCTCAACCCCTATCCCTAAAAGGTATTCCTATCTCTTGCAAGTGAAGTTATGTCGTGAAGAACAATGTCAAATCTTCATCTTCATCCATTTGGGCATCCCAAATTGAATTACAAACTCAACCTTTATTCTGTAAATATCTTCAAGGCTTCATCCTCAAATTAGGTGCCCAAGAGTGGGCCCACTTAACTTAGCCTTCTGAAATATCTTAGCATGCAAAGGAGTTAATTCCAAGAAGCCAACTTGGGTGCCCAAGTTGGGTCCAAGTCATTTCTTGTTAACTGAAACATTTCTCTCCAACATTCATGCAAGAATAGTCATCCCCTGTTAACTGAAGGTTGTCCCTATTATTTTTCATGCAACTCAAGTCATTAGTCATGCATTCCAAGTTAACTGAAGTCAACTAGCATTCATCTAAAACTTAACTGAAGATAACTAAACCATAATTGAACTGAATTGAATTGAATTAAACTAAACTGAACTGAACTGAACTAAATTGAACTGAACTGAATTGAACTAAACTGATCTGAACTGAACTAAACTAAACTTCATGCATGTAAATATCAAACCCTAACTCCTAGAATCTTTACATGCATTCAAAAGTGTTATCTCTTACTCCAAATAGTTAACTAAACTCAAGGTGAGTGTCACCTACCATGTGGGCGCCCCATGTGTCCCTATTATTTAGGAGCTCATATTGGATGCCCTCACATGCTCCTAACTTTTAGAATTAATTACAAATGTAAATTAACATGATTATTTCATCAAATATTAATCTCTTTGTAATCCTAGTGTTTAAGAACACTTTCCAAGGACTTAGGAGATACATGAAATAAATAATGTTTAGGATTGAAATTAAATGGCATCCTATTTCCAACATAACTATGCCTTAATAAGCCTTATTTTACATCTACAAGCCTAATAAATTATATTTTTTGATAGGGAAACCTGACAATAATTAATGCCAATACATAACACTTTACCTTGAGCAATGTGTGTTCCAGGAATAGGGACCTGGGACCTATTCTCCCATGGACGAATAGGTCCTCCCTAGGCCTTTGAACTTGAATTTAAATTATGTTTTTTGTGGTATTTTAATGTCTCTAAATTCAAATTTTGATGTCATCTTGTAATTTTTAATTTTTGAGAAATTAAGGATACATACCTATAAATATAAGGCTATTTTATCATTTCAACACCTAGAATTTTTATGTGACCTCACAAGAGCTAATATTATTGTCAAGGAATTCAAGAGTAGATTTATCAAGATTTTTTTGCAGCATTCAAGATCTCAAGCATCATGTCAAAGTCTTCAAGTGCATCATGCATATTTTTGGAGCTAACATTATGATGTAGGTTTCAAAGATCAAGTCAACCATTCAAAGAATTAATTCAAGCATCAAGATCCACATCCATTGAAGCCATTTCATGCAAGATCAAAATCAACATTGTATAATTTCAAAGGTTTATTCAAGGTTTTGGTGAGTTACAACATAGCTTGTTCATTCATCATTCCTTTCACATTTCATTATTTAAATTCAAGGTTTAATTACCCAAATGGGGTTTGACCAAGGTAAACCCCCATTCACAAAAAATAAACAAATTTTACCCTCTCATGTTTGTGTTGCAGATTTTAGGTTGAAGAAGGATTGAAGATATATCAAAGTGCAAGTTTGGAAAAGTTGTAAAAGTTGCAAAAGTTCTCAAAGTTGTCATCAGTTCATGGAAACTCACCAATAGATTTGGTCTCTGACTTTCTGACACTGCACCCCAAATCAATTGGAAGCTACAAATTAACATCAGAGGCTCTCAAAAGTTGTTTGAAATATCTAACAAGAGACCCATTCGCCCATGGGTGAATGAGTCTTAGACAACCTCCTGAGACTGCCTTTTGGTGACTGGTAAACAATATTCTTCCCTTCTCAGATCTAGAAAATTTTTCGTGTTTCTATTAGTTTTAAGGTTTATATTGCTATTTAAAGTTTGAATTTCCATAATTGAGTTGATTTTCTATTTTTATTTTTTCTCCCAAAAGTGTTGTTTAGGTTGATACCCCTGTCCTCAAGCATAAGAAAATCAATAGATTCTTTCATTGAGTTGACTCACCTAAGGGTTGTAAGTCAATTCTTTGTATGGATCTCATTTCCTAATGAAATAGTGAGAAATAGGTCCATTTTCCCCATTCCATAATTAATCAAACCTATTTTTCTTCATTTCATTTTGATGAACCTGACGCACAACAAAATTCTAAAATTTGGCGTCCATTCAAACCCTAGATCTAGTATTTGCATTACTCTGGATTGCATTGCATTGATATACATCTTATTTAGGGTTGTTAACTTTCATTAATTTTCATCTCATTTAAGGTTTTAGGTTTGCATTTTTGAATTCTTTAAAATCTGAAAAATTCTAAAACTTCATCAATTTTGTAAAGTGTTTACATAACATTGCATGATCAATCACTTAAATAATAAAATTGAATCAAAATTGCATTCCAAATTAGGTCTTTTCTTGTCATTTAGCACCATTTTACACTTTCATTTAGATCTAATTTTCCATGAATTTAAAACTGTAACTACCTATTTGCAACTAGAATCTGAAAAACATAAGTATCAACTTAGAACTTTGTACTTTGATTTTTCAAAACCTTGAAGTGAGACCCATTTTCCCATGGGTGAATGAGTCCCTAATTAGGTATTTTTCTAAATTTATGGGAATTAAAAACCCTAAGCTTGCATTCTGTGTTTCTGTGCTTAGATCCCTATTTTAGTTTCCAATTTTTTTGTTTTCTAAAATTATTCAGATTAAGGTTAATTAGTTAAATTCAAGTGCATTTCAAAATCAAAATTGGACTTAAAAGACACCGTTTTCAGGTTTTTGCATAGCATAATAAAAAAATTATCTTGTTTAAAATCTGGAAATTGCTTTTTACATATTTGCATAACACTTTATATTCTAGGGTGTTTGATTGCATTTTACTTATTCTCCATTGTGGGTGCACCTTGGGTTTGTGAAACTTGTATGAGCTTCATAACTTGGTGTCATATTTCCAATACTATAGTGAGACATAGTTTGAGACTCATGTCATCCCATGATACATCACTCACTATGGATCTTGGGCTTTCCAACTCTTTCACTCATAGTGTTGACACTAGTCAAACCACTATGGACCACACCCTTGATACTTCATTCCCTATGACCTTACCAATAAACAATGTTACTAATGTTGAATCAATGGTTGCGAATGTCCCTCAAGAGAACCTTAGAAAAATGGATAAAGATATTAGACAAATTGTAAAATTTTATAAGTTTTGAATATATTGTTGGTATTGTGATTCCTGTCATAGATAACATGAGGAAAATGCTTAAATATGAACAAAGAATATAATTTATGTGAAGTCTCTCATATATTATTAATCGTCACATGAAAAAGAATCCTATAAACCCTATGGTCAACTTCATTGTTAGTTCAACCTCATAAGGGCCTAACCAATATGTCCCTTGATATTGCTTTCTCACAAAATGACATTCTTAAACATGTACTCGATGGTACTCTTTACATTGCTGGAAGAAACAATGACAAGCCTACTAATGGGATATTAATTGATCACGTCTATGTAGAGAATGTGAAAATTGAAGAATTCTTATTTGTGCATGAACTTTACAAAGATACTTATGAACAATGAAAAGCATAGATCAAAACACATAATGGTTTTGATAGCCCTATGATAGGTTCAATAACTCTTCCTTTACAAGTTGGACTGAAAAGATTGAATGTCTCATTCTCCATCATCCTGTCGTCAGACCAATTTTTTGTGAAGTTAGGCTATCCATGGATTTTCTCCATAAAATCCATCCCTTTAGTAGTGCATAAATGTTTGAAGTTTCCATTTGGTAAATAAATCTTTATCGTGCACCATAGTGGCTTTAATCCTATGTCATCCCATGGGGAATTTCTCATTGGAATTCTTTTGGCCTGAACCTATGGAACCTATTAGGCCCCATGAGGACTTATTTTTCAATTCTTATCAAAAGTTTAAGGAAAATCACATAGCAAAATTATCCCTTACTAATATGCCTTAACCCATGATTGAGACTTCTATCCTTGATGAAACCATGATTGAACCAAACAAGACCAAAACATAGTAAATCCTCCACATATTTCCTATAAGAGACCATGAGATAACCAAATTAGTCTTGTTGTGCCTCCTAAAATCAAACAAGTTTATAAAGTTAAAGAAAAAGTGGTTGAACAACCTCCCATGGTTCCTTTTGTTCCTCCCTTGTAGGAAGAAAAGAAACCTATGGTTGATAAACCTGAGGCACTCCTACACAATCACAACTTGAAAACCAAACAAAAAGAAATAGAAATGCTAGAGAGTGTAGGCGTAGACATCATGCTATTGCTCATTTGATACAATTAAAACATGAATAAAAAAATCAAACTCAAACAACAACTCAAACAATGCATGATGATTCTCCACCTTTTCCACAACAAGAAAATCCTAAACCTTGAC